>JAULCE010321174.1:0-10513 GCA_032359355.1 Macoma nasuta | reverse complement strand
ACCGACGATATATTTTTTTATTTCCATCGTAACCAAAAACGGAAATATCCAGGAGCCCCCCGTGCGGGATCCCAGAGTAGACCTCATTTAAGATATGTAATCGTACATAAATAAATCCAGGAAATCTAGATCATCATATCGGACCTGTAGTTGTAGACAAAAACGCTTTAAAGCTTCCATGAGTAAATGGAATGTGAAAACATCGAACACGAAACTAATCTACTGGAAAAATATTTTTATTACATTTCTCTGTAAATGTTTTCATACGAATTATTAATATTCATACCCGTCTTGTTTTTTAACCCGTTCACTGCCCTATCCCGAGTGCAGTAACATATGCAAACAGCTTGGATCCGAATGAGACGCCGAGTTACTCGGCGTCTCATTTGGATTCAAACTATTTGACACTTGGCCAATGGTTTTTACCAAAGGTCGAGGGAGTGTGTTAAGTCAAAGGCGGAAGTAGAACAAATATTGCGCATGGGCACAACCTGCATGGCAGTGAATGGGTTAAATTGAGACATGTAGCTTTAAGGATGAAGTGCAATATATAATGTATTTCAAATTAACAAATATTTGAACCCTATATTCCTGATGAAAAGGATTACTATTTAGGCAAACTTTGGAAATATTGTAGGAAATGCTCAATTCATAGGTCAACTTCTCCAAAGCCGTCAAAAGGCGCATCTATGGAGTAAAGGGTTAATATATCTAGACATGTTATACTAAAACATGCGTCTTGTTTCCTAGGGATGTCGCGTTTCCAAATGTCCAGGACAACAGTTTGAAATCTCAAACGCCATATAACTGTGATAGGAGTTCCACAATAAATTCTTCATTTTTCTAAGACCAATGTGTCGTCGGTTTCCTTCTAAAACCTTGTATGTGCCATTTTTCAAAAATGGCACATACCTGGTTTTAAAAGAAAACCGACGATTACTTCTAAAACTACGTAAGAGCCATTCTTCAAAATGACAGTTACTTGGATTTAGACAAACATCGATGAAGATTTACAAAACCACGTTAAGTGCCGATTTACCGAAGTGGAAGATACGCAGTTTTGGCAGAACACCGAAGAATATATGTCGACAATGGCACTGGAAGCGTTAAACTTTTCAGTGAAAACTTAGCTCATATCGGTTGTTTCGTGAACAGGGGTACATGAGTGAATAATGACCAATTGGTTGGTAAATTAGGTTTCCTTTGCAAGACATCCGCCTGATAACTCCCGCATATGAACGGATTTAGAACTAGGTCAATTAGATCTCAGATATTTAGCTCGAGATTGAACCCTTCAGTTCTTATAATGTCGTCCACTGCTGAAAATAGATGAGAAATGGGTTGAAAACTGCTTAGACTAACGTCATTGGAGGTCTAGTTAATCTACATTGGGTAAAGCGATATTCTTTACAGTTTAAAGGTAAAGTAAAGCGAAATGCAAATAATGTGAAAACAACAATTGTCGTCATGTTATAAGGTTTAATTACTATTGTTTTAAAACAGTTTGGAGTAACTCGACGTCTAATCAACCCCAACCTGTATGTACGAGTTAGTTTTTGTTCAGTCCTTAAATCGTAAGTCAAGAATGGAAAGCGTTATCCCACGGTACCTCTGATCCAGGCGTAAGTCTCTTTGACCAATAACTTTACTTCACAGAATTATTCAACTGGCCAAGATAGTGGTTTAACGCTTTTTTCAAATTGTCGGCTGCAAATAGGTTAAGATCGATTATTTTAACGAATCGAAAAACAAGGATATATATGTATGTTGACTTTTTTGTCTCATACCACTATAATCTGAGCAACATTTCGATACTTACCGTTGAAAGCTAGCATTTTTGTACATTCCACTATGGTTGCGCTCAGGAGGATAAGAGTTCATGCTATGTTAATTCTGGATCTGCACTGCTTGCTATTGATCTACATGAGTGTTAAAAGAGATAACCCTTCCCTCCACATAAGCGCCTTTTAGCACCTAACTGACAGCTGTAGGTAATTCGTAACGAGCAAAATTCGTCGGTGTTTTGACAAAACCTCGTACCTTCCACTTCGGTAAATCGGCACCTACGTTGTTTTGTAAATCTTCATTTATGGTCGTCTAAAAACACGTAACTGTCATTTTGAAAATAGCTTTTACGTCGTTTTAGAAGAAATTGTCGGTTTTCTTTTAAAATCACGTATCAAGAATCAATCAATATATTTTTTGTTTTGCCGTTTAAACGTATAATGAAAGTCCATTTCGTCTGAAATATGAAGACAAAGATTGTGAGCTTAATGAGATACAACTACATTGCATGTTTGCCTTGCAGTAATGATACTATAACTAGATTGGCGATTTTACTGGCTCGCTCCGGTTCGCGTCGATTAGGTTTCGGTTACATATTGCGTGCAAACCGGTCAGGTTCAAATATATCAGAAACCATATAGTGTGCTATATAATGCGTACTATGCGGTTTTTGAGAGAAACTGTAAAGTTTTTGGTCAGTTTTAGACGGCAATAAAAAGCTGGCCCCGAACGAGTTACTAATTAATTCTAGTCTCATTCAAACTCGATGCTACAGACTAAAATCCATCGATTATAAGTTACGGTGTGCTTATTATAGAAAGCTTTTCCTCAAAAGAAGCGCTTTTTAACGCCTATATAACTGGTGACTTTTGAAAATATTGTAGGAAGTTACAGTAAATGGAACATTTGTAACGTAACGAGCAAACGCTTCTATAAGCTTATTTTTTTAATCCAATTAATTTAACATAGATATATTGATTTAAGTTCCTCCTTAAGGGAGAGGAAATCCCCGGGTTTTTTACAATAGAAGTTCCTCTGAACCTAACCAGCAACATGAAATATCAACCATCATAAAATGGGCTGGTTTAGGGACAGAGAAGTCGTTTCACGGCCAGATGCACCCCACCAGCAGTTGCTCAGCCTACGGAACAACACAATCAGGAGAAGGAAGAGCCACAGATAACTACCGATCAGGCTGAAGCAATTTCCCAGTTTGTTTTTAAGACAGTCCAATCTGCTATGACCTGACTCACAAGGATTACAAAGACATGGTGAAGAGAGCTGTCCTCCTCAAAGAATTTGGGAATCAATGTGTACCGGTACATGAATCGATCACTGGTAATTGAAAGACTGTGTGATTTATATATTATTTATATACCATGTTCCAGTCATCTCGCGGAGTCTGGCCGGCGCCTGGCCGGTGCCCAGCCGATACCCACCGGATCGCCGTCCGGAAATTGTACGATTTATTTAAATCTTCCGGCATCCTTGCAGCGCTCGGCCGATAACGGGCGATTTGCCGGCCGGTGATTGGCCGGCAGCCGTCCGATGATCGGCCGGCAGCCGTCCGATTATAACCCGATGTTCCACGCGAAAGTTTTCCCAAACTCGGCAGATGCCCGGCCGGTGCCCGGCCAATGCCTTTTTGTCCAATCTTCAGTGTAACTCATCGGACGGCGACCGGCGCCGACGTGAATAGTCCGCCCGATGCCTAGAGATCGGTCGCATCGGCCGGCGATCGGGTGATTTGTGACCGAGCCAATATGAAAGAATATAATGACGTTGTGATCTATTCACAACGTTATTATATTCTTTCATGTAAAGCGAGCGTAATTATGTGTGGACGTTGGCTTTTTTCTTTCCTATTAACTGTAACATTATCTTCAAGGCCACGTTCATGACGCCGCGTAATATTAAAATCTCCTATGAGAAGAGTCCGCTTCTTCATTGGTGAATCTCGAGGGTCCGACGTTTGCCTAACACGCGGTTGTGACGTCGCAGTGTTTGCCGCTTTTTGTCTGTTGTGTGTTCACATGTTGATCAATTTGTATCTCCTCTGTTATGGGCGTTGTTGGAGTTTGACGATGAGTGACTTGTTCGTTTGTTTTGCTATTTCTGATCTGTGTATTTCTTATGGTGTCCTGTATGGCTTATAATCGCCTCTGTCCTGTTTCCATCGTTTTATTCGTTTGACAACTTACTTGGTCAAATTTCTTCTCTAATGCGTCTATGTTGACCAGTGTGGTTTGGCTTTCAACTGATATGCATTTTTTTATGCTTGTAATTTCAGCTTTCAAATTTGAGAACTGATTTCTTGACTCTCTTATACAGCATTCCATGGTGTCTTACGTATAATGATAATAAGACATACATATGATATGACCCAATCATATATATATAACTATTGGGTGCACATAATATATATACATATAATGCAGTCCAAGCGTTCCATACATCTGGCGTTTGTTCATATCATGCATATATACTCGGTATTCTCACATCTAAGAATAATGGGTCGGTGATGAAATGAACAATACTTAAAATGTTTGTCCGTCCAATTTTGTAAATGGTCTGCTTAAATTATTACTTTGCTCTATATATATCTTGTCTATACATTATTATTCCAGCATGGTCAGCGCTTCCAATGCAATGCCTTAAAGACATATCCGGGAGTTGTTTCTGCACAACTTACTGCACAGGTGTTGTCCATTCTAATTTCAGCACATAATTTGAATACTTCGAATATGTCAGCGTGTACAATGGCATACAACAGACGAAACGGTCCAAAGTCGAAAGTGCATTCTGATTCGGATACGTGTAATATTTTCAGATGCGTATGAGAGACCTTACTAAAGTCATAAATCATGAACCGTCATGGCTACCCATACTTTTCGACTTTGTTTATTGCTTCATATATCTTGTAGAATACATACAATAAGTGGAAAAAATATCCGTATGAAAACTTAGTATAGGATACGTCTTAAAATCAACACACATAGAATTTCTTTATATCTTTTGAAACATTTTCAGAATATAAAGAAGCTAGCGAAAGGCATCTCGCGAGCGAAACTGACTTTTTACATTCAATGTTTATTTAGCTGTATAAATGTGCATTGAAATATGTTTTTCTTTTAATTTACTGTATTTTTTAGTTTTGTTTGGATGCAAAATGCAAATTCCTTAATGTCACTGTTGACATACTCAAATATAATATTTTCAAGGGCAGTTACATTAATTGATGTTAAGGAGTGGCGCTTCCAAGTGCCATATATCTAACAGCTAAGTTGTGTTTACATGGAAAACAAATCAGTATCTGGCTTGTCAAATCAAATACGGTTATTCTCTCTACTTCAAGGAGCATAAAGCTCATCATGCCAATATTTATCTAACTACTGCCAATGTTTGGTAAAAGTCAAATTCAAAACTAACGTTATATTGTGTTTAACAAGGCATTTTTTTCACAAAAGCAAAGCCAATAATATGATCAAGTGTTAAAAGCGAATTATAACGTATAATGTGATTTCATTTCATTTTTGTAGTTCATTTTGAACACTGAAATGGACGGTTATAGATAGATTATTCAATATGATACTTCCAGAATAAAACATAATATGTTTGAATATTTCAGTGCATGGCATTGGAATGCAAACATTTGTGTTGTCACTTGAAAGCAAATTCAATTCCGATTTAAAATTATCTTGAATAAGGACACCTTATTCATGGTTGGAATTCTTAACCCCATTCTCATGATCCCACGGTTTGGTTTGGAATTCACAACTCATTCTCATGAGCCCACGACCTGGGTTGCAATTCACAGCCCATTCTCATGATCTCGTGGTTGAAATTCACCAACTCCTCATAGGAAGGCATTAACATAATATCCTACGACCCTGGTTGGAATACACTAACCCATTTTCATGATCTCACGATCCTGGTTTGAATTCACCAACCTATTATCATGAACCCTCGATCCTCATAGGAATTCATCAACCCATTCTCATTATTCCACGATCGTGGTTGGAATTCATTAATCCCTGGATCTTGGTTGGAATTCGCAAACCCATTCTCATGCGTCCATTATTCATGTTTGAATTCACTAAAAACGTACAGATGTGCCATAAAACGAATACCAATAAAGGGAATTTTGTGTTTCGTGTTTTCCATTATTCAATATCAGCAGGACGTCGAAGCCTGCTTTTAGGGTAAAACGAATTCAACGCTTGCAGAATCTTATAAATTAATATTCATTGTAGAATCACCCCTGTTGGTTTAATGTACTGTTCTAAATTCGGCTGTTACCTATTTCCTTAGGTAACATTTTTACCGGTTCATTAAAGACGTGCATGTATCCGGGTGTTGTTTTTGCGCAACTTACTGCGCAGGTATAGTCCGTTTTAATTGTATTATGACAACAACACATAATTTGATAGTGTTTCGCCAGATCGACCATGCCAGCGTGTAAAATGGCATAAAACAGGCTATTTCATATTAGATCATATTCAGATGCGTATAAGCAATCATACTATAGTCATAAATCAGAAACGACCATGGTTACCCATACTTTTCAACCATGTTTATTGTTCATATACTGCTTGTAGAATACATACATAAAGTTTGAGAAAATAAAATTCTCCTCATTAAAACTTAGACTAGGATACGTCTTTAATAAAGGTACGAATGTTTTCGACGCATTGTCGCTCAAAAGCGCCACTGCAGATACTGCAGTCCAAAATTAGAAACTGCAATAATGACGGTTATCTGATCAGAGATATCACTTTGTAGCAATAATTAATTTAATAATAAGGGAAGTAGGACAACTGAAGATTTTCATTCAGCACTTTTATTCATTACGTGGAAGAAATCTTTTTATTTTTATATTTAGCCAATTCAAAAACTGGTACCGTAAGGTTTCAAAGATGCACGGCCGATTGTATTGCAGAAGAGCAATCAACATGAGCTCGCAGCGCGAAGGATAGTTTGGCTGACATATGCTTAACAGTAATACATTTTATGATTCACATTCATAAGTTGCCATGTTTTCTAGGAATAATTTAGTCTAGCATACGAGTGTCTTCAGTATGATAATCGCTACTCAGTGTCAATAAACAGCTAAAAGGTAACTACTTTTAAGTAAAATGCATTATATACGGAAAATGGGTGGCATACTATCTGAAAACGTGATTAATATTTGTCCTGCTTTTCCAATTCATCTATCAGGCTATTTTTATGTTCAAATGCTGAAATGCAACCCGTTGTATAACTTAAAATATTCAACGGGATGCATCTATTGAAAAACGATTGGTTTTACTTAGCTAAGTTGTTTCTAAGATGCGGTTTGCATTAATCAATTGAATGTAATTAACAGAACTAATTAGATGTGTGTAAACACATTAGTTTCTGTAAAGATACACAATGTTTTAACGAAATTTAACCAAGAACAAATTGAAAGCATGTGTTTAAAATGTGATTTAAATAATACGACAAAGACATAAGACGCTGTTTGAATAAAACAAATGCAATAAAATGTAGAAGGGAAATTTGCGCGTAGAAGAACAAATATAATGTTCGTAGAAGGAAAAATATAATCACCTTTAAAAGAAAAAAATGTAATATCCCGTTGAATAAGTAAGGTAAGAACCCGTTGTGAAAAATAAAAACTCGTAGATAGACGTAGATATGTGGCAAAACATAAAAAGGATAATATTCTAACCCATTTAAGGAATAATGTAACAACCTGAAGAACCCCGTAGAAATTCTTATGTAACAACGCTTTAAATGACTGATGTAGCAACACGTACACGGAATAAAATGACAACGCGTAGAAGAAGCAAGGAAGCAACAAGTAGAAGGACTATTATAACAACGTGTAGAAGGGCAAATGCGGCAACACGTTAATGGACTAATGCAACAGCAGGTAGAAAAGCTAATGTGATAACACTTTGAATAACTAAGGTAACTAAAATAACTAATGCGGCAACACGTAGACTAACTAATGCGGTAACACGTAGAATAACTACACGTAGACAAAATAATGCGGCAACACGTAGAAGAACTAATGCGTCAACACGTAGGAGAACTAATGCGGCAAAACGTAGAATAACTAATGCGGCAACTCGTAGAATAATAAATGCGGCATAATGTAGAAGAACTAATGCGGCAACACGTAGAATAACTAATACGGCAAAACGTAGAAGAACCATTCGGCAACGCGCAAAAGAGCTAATGCGGCAACACGTAGAATAACTAATGCGGTAACATTTAGAAGAACTAATGCGGTGACACGTAGAAGAACTAATGCGGCAAAACGTAGAATAATTAATGCGTCTAAATGAAGAAGAACTAATGCGGCAACACGTAGAAGAACTAATGCGGGAAAAACGTAAAAGAACTAATGCGGCTAAAACATAGAAAAACTAATGCGGCAACACGTCGAAGAACTAATGCGGCAAAATGTAGAAGAACGAATGCGGCAACACGTAGAAGAACTAATGCGGAAAAATGTAGAAGAACTAATGCGACAACACGTAGAAGAACTAATGCGGAAAAATTTAGAAGAACTAATGTGGCAACACGTAGAATAATTTATGCGGCAGCACGAAGAAGAACTAATGCGGAAAAACGTAGAAGAACTAATGCGGCAACACGTAGAAGAACTAATGTAGCTAAAACGCAGAACTAATGCGGAAAAATGTAAAAGAACCAATGCGGCAACACGTAGAAGAACTAATGCGGATAAACGTAGAATAACTAATGCCACAACACGAAGAACTAATGCGAAAAAACGTAAAAGAACCAATGCGGCAACACGTAGAAGAACTAATGCGGATGAACGTAGAATAACTAATGCCACAACAGGAAGAAGAACTAATGCGGAAAAACGTAAAAGAACTAATACGGCAACACGTTGAAGAACTAATGTAGCTAAAACGCAGAACTAATGCGGACAAATGTAGAAGAACTAATGCTACAACACGTAGAAGAACTAATGCGAAAAGACGTAAAAGGACTAATGCGGCAACACGTAGAAGAACTAATGCGGCAAAATGTAGAAGAACTAATGCGGCAACACGTAGAAGAACTAATGCGGAAAAATGTAGAAGAACGTATGCGGCAACACGTAGAAAAACTAATGCGGCAACACGTAGAAGAGCTAATGCGGAAAAATGTAGAACTAATGTGGAAACACGCAAAAGAATTAATGCGGTAACACGTAGAAAAACTAATGCGAGACCATTTAGAAGAACTAATGCGACAACATTTGGAACAACAAATGCGGTAACATTTAGAAGAACTAATGCGGCAACACGTAGAAGAACTATTGCGGCAACACGTTAAACAACTAATGCGGCAACACGTATAAGACCTTATGCGTAGAAGAACTAAAGCAGAACTTCAAATATCGGAGTTAATCCACGTTGTAGTATTTTTTATACACGACATTGACCGACGCTGTATGTTATCTTTTGCAAGATAACATTGAAAGCAACACTCGACTTAGACATCTGTTATGCTTTCCTCCGTGAGTGCATGGTGAAAGATAGTGGATCCTTGGTTTGTAAAGGAGTGAAACTCGTCAATTGCAGTGTGACCCATCGATGAGATGGATAATCAAAATGAATCATTGAATAACCGGTCAAATTTTGCAAGATTTACACAAATATTTATTTCATAGTGTAATTTCTATCAAATGGCAGCATAAACACCACTAAATGAATCGATCGACTTGCATACCGTGAAAAGGGTCCATAGTATGTGTGGCTGACGCTCCGGTTGAATGTTACACTCCTCCCCTAGTGTGAATGTATTAAGCCATTGCTTTGTATAGTTTGTGCCTTAAGCCTTTTCAGCATTGAGTACTTACGAATTTAGTTGCATTATTCTGTCATTTGCCTTTTAATATGCACGCCGGTGTTTCATATTCAAGTGTATAAGTGTTCTGATTTTCAAAATCTTTGCTTTTATGTCAGGACCATTAATAAAATAGTGTGGCGATTTATTTTATAGACTCGTTTGATTGGCTTTATGCGAACTATCAGTTACGTAAGCTGTTAATATTTTACCAATAACTATATCAAGCCTTTTGTGTAAGAAGAGCTTTGTGTTTAAGCTGATACAAGAGTCGGAATTGTAGCAGACCAGGCATAGTTAAATTCTGCAAATGGAACATCGAAATCATTAATTGTCAGAAAGTAAATATTTAAGAGCAATTTAATTGTATTTAAGTGTATCGAAAAACTGACTAACCTTTTCAGTCAAAAAAGAAGCCATTCAAAGATTGAAAACTTATCGGCTAGACTAGAGAGTGCAATCAAAGGCCAGTTCTACTGAAATTGTTATGCATGTAATAATCTGAAAGGATAACTGAACACTATCAACTTCTTATATAAATAAACGATCAATGCAACTCGTCGGTCTCATAAAAAATACATCGGTGTCATTTTACCAAGACGGTCGATGAGTACGTTTGAGTGAGACTAAAATGTTAGAATAATAAGTAAGACGCGTAGTAAATCAATTAAATCATAAGGTTTATATTACGACTGAAATTTACTTCAGTATGTTTTCACGCAAAATAACAAAATCTTACGTATATATAGAGGATCTTACATTAGTGTTTATTTCATATCATTTTTATGAAACGAGTTGACTATAAAGCATATGACACGAGCCTTGGCGAGTGTCATATGGTTTTAGTCAACGAGTTTCATAAAAATGATATGGAATAAAC
>JAULCE010321062.1:0-17714 GCA_032359355.1 Macoma nasuta | reverse complement strand
GCAGGAGTGCCAATAACCGGAGTACTCCTAAAGTCGTGCAATATGAACCACGGAAGAACTCGTGCATATATTTCCATGCACACCTAATAACCTATACATATGGTGCTGTATGGTAGGTAGTTGTATAAGCGACAACTCAGTCGGTACGTCTTCTAGTGAGATGATGGATACTTTGTAAATATGTCGTAGATTAATCAAGATTGACACGTGGAGTGGCTTAAAAGTAATGTCCATTGTGTTCAATGACACCAGCTTCAAGCTGCTTCCCAGCTTTAATGGTCAATTCTATTCATAGGTCGTCAATATAAATTGAGCATACGATATCGATATAGATCAATCCATTCTATTTTGGCTCTTTTGCAAGAATGGGCAAATATCGTTGGCTTTGTGAATTTTCCTGTGGTGATTTGGTAGATTAAATAACACTTCAATATATTGCTGATTTCCGTAGATATTGTCTCTTGAGACTGACCATTTCCGGTGTGTCAAGCCCTGCTTATTAAATTATTTGATTATGAATGACTTCGCTGTTTCCGTGAATTTTTCGCTTTTTATGGGTCGACGAATTATCCATAACCTGATTAAACGTAGTGACGTTTCAGTTGTCGTTCTTAGATTTCTGTTGTTGGTATCAGGTTTTGACATGTTCTTCGGGTTTCATCAGAAGAGCGAGCGTAGAGCAAACATTTTCCGACATTGATTTTATATTTTCTACCAAATATATTGTTGTGACCATTCATTTAGAATCGTCTTAATGTATATTCCCGGCATAGGACTTGGTTGAAAAATAAGGATTTTAGCATTTTTGAAAAACCCTTTACTGTGTTCCTGCAGGTACGCTAACTATGAAGCTTACAATATATACCTGTACTAACTAATACTTTTACCTAAACATCAATTAATTACCAGACCAAACCGTTTCGTTGTTATAAAGTCAACTTTGGCTCAGTCAGAGAGCGTGCCTTTAACTTTTGGTTATTTGCATATGTGTCTTCCAGTACAACTAGTTCAATGCAAATCATATAACAAAATGAAACACATAAGTGTTGTGTTTCATACAATGGAAGTGATATATAGGAATATTTCTCGCAAGACATGACTAAGGTAATTTAAAAGTTCAACACGACCTAATTTCAACAATTTAATATATTAAGTTAAAAGGCACTATGATTTCATCACGAAGATTAGTATAATTGATTTTTTTATATTTCTTATATATCGGTTTCTAAAAGGGCGTTAGTGTTATTTTGACATATGACATTAACGTCATTATAGAGAATCGCCGGCGATAAATACGTTGCATCAAATCTTTTAAGAAACTATGTGTGCGTGCTGGTGTTAATTACAATGGTACTTTATCAGCATGTCATCACTACTCCTAGTAACCACACGTATCTGCCAGTTTTTCCAGTGGCACTTACCTAATTTTAGAAGAGATGGTCGGTATTCTTCCAAAACAATGTACATGTATGTGCCATTTTTAAAAAATGGTACACACGCGGATTTATAAGAACACCGAAGATGTACCTTCGAGCTTATCGGTAGATAAGACATCGAAGTTCATATATTTTGTTGTGCCAACGATATGCCCTATGGTAAGAGTCCGTCTTCAATTTGATTGACCCATTACTCTAGAGAATGTTTCCTTGTTTAAACTTTTCACATATTTGCATCCTTCACATCAGATGCTTTCCCTGAGTATACAATCACACGTGTTGGGTAACGGATAAAGCCTCAATAAGAACATTAGTCGTTAGCTGAAATATTTCTTTAAATCTTCAAAGTCTTCGCCTTGACTTATTTTAGCAATCAATATAAAAGTGATGGCCAGAATCTTGGGATTTAATTAAAATAATTGCTATTCACCAAGTACAAGTTTCCAACGAAAATCTTATTTCACTTGGATAGTTATTTCGTTCATGTTATCAGTGAAATTAAACCACTTTCCCAGCTATCATAAACGTTCAATTTATTTCAAAGAATGTATCCGGTCCCTTGGCATCTGAAGCTTGTTTGGCACTATTTGTCGCGGCTAAAACACTTAAGTTAGAATAAAAAACAAAGACCAACTACAGTACTGCCCTCGTATTTCAAAATTTATTTCAAAACGCATATGGGCCTTCTTTTCAAAGGGTGTGTAAACGTTTGTTCTGACAATATAATTGGAATAATATGTCTGCATCGTATAAAAGACTTATTTATTGATACGGATCGATGCAAAGCAAGCAGGTTCTGGCAGCCTCGATAATGACTTTGCTTTATCACCAGCAAACAAATTATTTATTCATATTTATGACGCCGGTACTATTTTCTTTTACTATAAATTTTAAGTAATGCAAGCTAGTCACGGTGTTCATCTCTGCTTTTAAATGTTGTTTGGAAACCAGTATCCGAGAAAGTTATGCTACTGTATTAAGAGGTCAAAGGTTATTCTTATCGGTTATAATTCCATTTTGTGAGCATGTATTGACAGACACGTTTTGATAGATGTAAAGAGTGTTCAATAATTTTGTCAATGATTACCTGATCTTCGCTTGCATTCCATTTTATAAAATACCATGTACAGTACTCAGTCGGTATTATTCTAACAATGTAATTAGTCTTCTGTATAGTGTATTTTGGGACGAAGGTTAAACCTTTACCCTACATACACGGCAACATTTGCTTCTTTCATACAAATTCGCTAGATGTTTATATTTCTAATAGACTTGCTTATATTTTATGAGGATGTGGCTTAACGTACCATATGACTCTCACAACATCAGAATGATTGATAATAAACCAGCATTGGCATTTGGTCATGTCAACTGCTTTGTCCTCTCGATGAAAGCTGTATGTATCTCTAGTTTTATCAGTCCGACCATTTCTCCGGATTTTTCTAATATCGACTATAATCTTAACGCTACTGAACTGATCAGCAGACTAAGAGTTAAGTCATTACCCAATATGATAGTGCAATGCCTATTATTTGCTACAATTGTAGTATGATAAGTTACATGGTTGAATTCAAATGTCGGATACAAATTATATTGCAATCGCCAGACAAGTATATTATCACTGGGTTATTTTCTTTTCTGTGTACCTAGATGTGAAATTTATATTATCTATTATATTTATTTCTTATAGTCACGCCGTTTAAAGAAATGCACCAGATAGGGCCGTAAATGTATGGTATATTCAATAGTAATATCACAATTTAATCTATGAAATTATTATTATTTTTTCGTATGATTTTGCACTTGTTAAATGGTTGTTTCAACAATAATAGTTTAACAGTCTGTGATTCATGATTTTACTTTCAACCCTTTCCTCCACAAGCTATTTTGGAATTATCCGCAAGGAAAGAACCTGAATTTTCATCTACCATCTACCCTTGCCTCCGCAAACTGTTTTTAAACGTATACACAAGAAAAGAATCCGATGATAAATATGAAATCTAGGCAAAAGAAAAATGAAATTTATACCTGTATTCAAATCAGTATAGGAAATTGAGCGTTAGTTCGTTTCGAGCAAATGCAGCATTTTCTACAATCTTTTTAACAGCAATTACTATTAATCTACGGTCACATCCGTCCCATGTAGGGCGTGACCTTTTGTTTTACGAAGTCAAATTCTATTCGGGAGTGGTCATATCACCGTCGTCCGGGCCAGGTAGACACTGCATGTTTTAGAGGAATTCATTAGCCCAGTACATGGGAAGTACGTGGTTGCTAAGTGGGTGGCGCGCAGGTGCCAAGCGGGCAAGACGCACACATCATATTTTCTAGCTTAAGATACGGTCACATCAGACCCACGTATGCGCACCGAACACATACGGCAGTAAAATTTCATGCGTGGCTATTTTGTTTACGTAGGTCAATTTCTAAGGTAGTGGTCTAATCACCTGCATCCGGTCCACGAAGACCATGTGTATTTTCGAGGAATTTACGTGCGCAATGCGTGGGTAGAACGCGGGTGCTACGTTGATCACTTGCAGGTGCTACTAGCGCAAAACACACACATCATATTTTCTATCTTATATACCCTAGTCGCGACAAATAATCTCAGAGCCAAATTTGTGCCCGTCTGATTTACCCTGTAAATACCTAAGCTCGCAAGTGTCTCCCACGTAACCCAACGTGCCACCCATGCACCACCCATGCATCAGTCATGCGGTAGTCGCGACATGTCATCGCAGAACTAAATGTGTGCATGTCCAACCTTTCTCCACGTAGGAAGTTAAAGCTGTGCGGGGTCAAGGTAGCTTTTAATTACGCACGCAGTACGCGTGGGCCGCCCACATAGCATCCACGTACTACGCACAATTTCTACGTGGACCCCTCGGTATGACAACGTGATTCGTATGTTTTGTCTAATGTACATAGTTTTGGAATTTTCTTTGATTTCCACTTTATATGATAAGTAGATTCTTACATTATTCATTTATATCAAACTTGTTGATAAAATTCATATGACACTCGCTAAGGCTCGCTTTACATAATTTAATTCAACTCGTTTAATACAAAATGATGATAAATAATCACTCATGTAAGATTCTCTATTTTCTGACAATGTGCTAAAAGGTGGGGCAACTAGCAAACAAAACTATGAAATATTTACCATGCTAGCAATTTCTTAGCATAAGACGGTTTGGGTATTTGCTTGTCTTGTTTTTTATGGATTTTGTGTCATTTGTCATGGTCATTTTTCAGGAATATGCTGGCATTGCTCTGGTTTATTGTTGCTCAGTCGGCGGATGTTTTCCCAGTGGAACATGCCAAGAGGCAATTTAATGTTAGAGACATTTCAATATATCAAAACTAAACACATAGCGTCGCCCACAACAGATACATGGCTTAAAAGCACATAAGATTCGTTTTACGTCACTTTCCATTGTTATTTCTTAGAGTAGAAACACATCTTATGTAAATCCCTGGATATCAATGTGCTCAACTTAACAACTTCCTCAACTAGCTATGTTCAATCATCATTTACAGAGGCTCTTTAATACACTTTTGTGGAGGATTTGGTTAAACTACGCATTTACTGACTGTGACAAACAGATGGTGCGATTCCCAACGGGGAAAATAAAGAAAATACGTTCACAGGCATGCGTTCCTTTGAAATGTAGCTTTTTAAAATCTATTAACATATCGAATGCATACAGTCAATGATGGAGCACTCAAATATAAAAGAATTAATGCACAGTTATTGTCGAGTTGTTTTGACCAGATAAATGTAGGGGAGGATCCCGGATTTGACCTTAGGTGGGACCAAACTTAGGGTTTCAATTTTTCGGCATGTGCCCCTCCTTAAGAATGAAAATGTATTTTACTATGGTTATTGGAAGGTGGTTTTGGTGTTCTCCCAAACATATGTTAAAGCAACTGAAAATGGTGCATATCTGTGTATTTCAACAAACATTTCTCATATATTAACATAAACTTGGACGATTTTAGGGTGGAGCGGGTTTTTTCAGTAAGCCTCTTGATATTATGCAGCTTTCGCCTAGCAAAATTGAAGCATATTAGCAACGTGTTTTATTATACTACTTCTCATTACATATGTTTGGATAATAGAAATTGCTGCAATATGATTTGTGCTGGGTAAAACCATTTTTTTAAACAGAAAGAACTGCGCTCAAATTAATAAACACACAATATGATGCAGTTGCATACTCGTTCTTTCATCTAAGTTTCAAAGCTAACGTTATGCAAATGAAATGGAAATAATACGAAAACATGACCATGTTCAGTTCATGTTTTATTACAAGTGTAAAGCAGGTTGGAAACATATCCAACTCGATGCATGGTCAGCATTCAAATAGTTTGTACAGGTTGACAATACTAACTGTCTAACGCGTTAGAAAGTAAACCAAAAAGGCGTTTCTCCTACTGTAGTAAATTGGGACAAAACACCATTCTTTACCAGCTAGTGCATTATACACTCATCACTGTTATTCTGTACTAACTGTTTGAAGGCTGGTCAGATGCCGAATAACTTGGCGTCTGAGCAGCCTACAAAGGGTAATTCAGCATCTGATCCGGATCCAAGCTGTTTGACACTCGGGCAACAGTTTCATCAAATTTCAAATGAAACGAACAAGGTTAGACTGCATTTATGTCATATATAGAAGATAGTGCATGATTGGTAATTCAATATACAATTTATAAAACGAGTTCAATAAAGTTGATTAAAACTAGCCTTGAATGGCCACGAATGTTATATTCTAGTTATATTTTAAATTACACGTGTCCCATTCATAAACTCTCCATTATTTTTTAAGAAATGGAGACTTGGCTTTATTCTTAGTTTTCTTCGGGTTATAATTGTCGGTAAACTCATTTTTTTCGGTGTATATCGTAGATCATTTTGTAACTTTCTTGGTGGGATGTATTTTAAGTCGATGAAAGTTTTCATATCTGTCAATTCCTGAGAAATAATGAAAGTTTGGCCTTGCCGGCTTCGTTTCCATTATTTCTCAGGAATAGACAGATACTCGTACTTTCTTATATGCATAATGTACACCGCTTCAGTTCCGTGTAATATTTTAATATACAGATATCGTTTAAAAATGAAATTACACATAAAATTTCTTAAATAGGGAATCTTACAAAAGTGTTTGTTTATTCAATATCATTTTTATGAAACGAGCTGACTAAAAACATGTAACACGAGCCTTGGCGTGTAACATATAATTTTAGTCAACGAGTGGCACTAAAATGATATTGAAAAAACACGAATATAAGATAATGTTTATCAAATAAAGAGGACTTTTTAGAAAATTTCACAGTTAACGGACTACACAAAGCGTCCTCCGTCTATGTCTTTGCCGTAAAAAGCGGTAATAAGACTGCGACGTCATAACAACACCCTGACTACAATGACGTCATACACAACTTCAGCAGATGGTACCTCGCTAGGCGTTTGAGCGTGTTTATTGACTGAATTCAAGGTTTATCTATGTAACTTATACATCTGATATTAATGTCACTGCCTATGTCACTTCCAAAAGCTAATGTATGTGATAAACCCAGTCATAGCATTTATGACAATTACAAACCGTTAAAACGTGACAATTCGATTTGTAATTAAATATTATCTTTATTCAGTACATATTTCACGATCCTAAAACAATTTATCCACGGTAACTGATGTTTTCAAGAACAAGTCAATACAATTATGTAAGACATCAATAATTTCTAAATAACATAACAGTAAAATGACACCAAAGTATTGTTGCAAAAGGAATACATTGGCGATTTTTTAACTCTGTTATTTCATTCTAAATTTTCCAGATATTTGCGCATACGTTGCATTATTTGGCCGAGTTGTATAAGATAACAAGATTCATTAAAAACGCAACTGTAAAAGCATAGCTACTTCAAAGTCGCAACCCTGATTTTATGTTCCATCGTTTTAAATGCTCAAATATATAGAGCTCCTGCTAATTGGATTGATAGGGTGAAGTTTAGATTGGAAAAGATTACAGCGGTCTCAAACAATCAACTCGGCATCTAATCTCCTTCGAGAAAATAGTAGTTTAAAGTTTCAGGAAAATGTAGACCGAGTTTAAACACTTCAAACCATTTTTGAACAACACGTTTACTTCTCAGCTGTGTTTAGACTACAGAACTGCCCTTTGCGACCGGGAGAAGTGCGAGATCATGAACATTGTTTTGAATAGAAATATATCAGCTAGCGTAATAATAAGTTATATTATAGTTTGTTTGGTATGTGAATGACACTTAGATATTTCTGACAAAATAGGAGACATATCCGTAAATACTCCCATTATTCGGACATATGGTGAAATGCTGTAAAAGATGATATCCTGAAGACCTAATATTTAATTAACCAACTCTCTGTTAGATTGGTAACTTAAGAATGACGCACATATTCTACAATAATGGTAGAAGCTTGTGTTCATTCTTGAGTCAGTTGCTGAATACAAAATCTGGACAGGCTAGTTTAACCGTTACGAACAATCTAGTGGAAATAAATAACAAGACGCCGTTCAGGTTTCGGCAATTTTAAAATCGACCGGCTAAGACTTCTCGGTCTTCATCATGATATGAAACAATGGTTAAAAGTAGACTGATGTAAGGCCTTGTCGATGTCAATATCACCCGATTTGCAATACGGTGTGACCTTGAAATTGTAATTACGAAGTCACATGGGTCCCTAGGTCGTTTATTTTTATAATTCAGTCAAAATATTATTAAAACATTTTAAATATTTCATTTAATCGACTAACCCTCCACCGTCAAAGGCGACTAAAATCAAGATTGCAAAAAGGTAAAGTCCCAGATGAAACGTCTCTTTAGAAGGCGGCAAGTGATCAGAAACTTCACTGTTATGCAACACAATTTAGTCAGAATATAAGGGTTTTGGAAAGAAACAATTTTTATTGAATTATTTCTGCAATTTATTATCTGGCAATTTTAAATATGACGTCTAAATGGTTGATGGGAAATTCTTCTTTATTACATACGTTATTCCTCGTCCCTTTTAAACTGCATCATCAACGAAACGTCAATATTATACAATATTGTACGTCGTTAAGTTAATAGTGCACATCGTTAAAGATGACCTCATTAAAACAGTTCAATTGACATAGGGTAATTTAAAAGATCAACATGACTGAATTTCAACAATTTGATATATTAAGTTAAAAGGCACTATGATTTTATTACGAAGATAGGTGTCATTGATCATTTTATGTTTCTTATATATCGGTTTCTAAACAGGATTTAGTGTCATTTTAGAACGACGCCGGCGATAAATACATTGTACCAACTATTCTAAGCATATATATATGTATGCTTGCTGGTGTTGATTACAATGGTAATTTAACAGCATGTCATCACTTCTCCTAGTAACCACATGTACAATAAGAAACACTCTATGGTGTGTAGTCTGCCTTCTTCACTCATGATGATAACTCAGTCGACTTTCGATAATATGTTGAAGTTGCGAGTGCTAATGTCATTTGTCTCAAGAATAATCTTCGAAAACTATGTATGTGTCACATTGGTAAATTGATAGTTACCTATTTTTTGAAGGACTTGCAGGTGTTCGTCAAAAACATGTGCATACGTGTATGTGCCATTTTTCAAAACATGGCACACATATGGTTTAAGAAGAACACCGACGATATGAGTTATTTGAAAGAAGAGCAATCTTAGTTCATACATGGTGTTGTTCAAAACATATGCCGAACGGAAAGAATATGTCGTCAAATGTGTAAGTCCTTTACTCTGGTGAAGCGCCTTTTAGCAATATATTTTTTCAAACAATTTAAGTGTTTGCCTAGATATGTATCATTTACATAAGATTTTCTCCTTAAGTATAAGGTTTCAATTATCTCCTTGGCAAAAAGCATTTCGTCTTTCGCTTAATGTTTTGGTGACAAAAAACATAAGCGACATACGGAATGCCTTTGACAACACGACAATCGATATGCCAACTAGTTAAACAGTTTTTTGGCCTTTAAAACAAACACTTCTGTATATAATCAGATTCTTCATGACACAACGACAAAAAATGAATCGATTAAGGGAACAATATCTACGTAAGTAAAGTCCCATCACAGCTTCCGTATATATGGGCCTTTATACAAAAAAGATTTTTAAACATTTGTTCTGACAAGATAATAAGAATAATATGTTTGCGTCTTTGTATTTAAGACAGCTTTATTGATACGGGCCAATGCAAAACAAGCAGGTTCTGGCAGCCTCAATAATGGTATTGCTTTATATCTCACAAATAGAGTTGATTAATATGTAACATGCCGGTACAATTTTCTTAAATCTATAACATTTAAGCAATGCAAGCTAGCCACGGTGTTCATCTCTGCTTTTAAATGTATGCTGTATGGAAAACAGTATTGAGAAAGTCATGTTAGGATTGATGATTTTTGAGAGGTCAAATGTTATACTTATCGATTGTAATTCTTGATCGTGCACATATTTTGACGGACACGTTTTGATAAATATTATATTAATTAAAGGATTTGTTAATTTTAACCCATTTATGCCCATCGTTCCTTAAAAGAGACATAGACAACCATTGTAAACCCAGATCAGAGGGCTCCTGGGCGCATAATAGACGTGATAGAATGCATCTTTAGAATAGTCAACTTATTAACCCAGGCATAAATGGGTTAATCTAATCTTCGATGTATCTTCGATGTATGCCATTATGTAAATATATACAGTATTCAAACAGTATTATTCTATCAATGGCATTAGTCTTCTGTAACGTTTATAGCAGGGTGTAGGTTAACCCTTTAACCCATCAGACACGGCTTCTGTAGCATGTCAATCATCATGGATCACAATGATATGCCGTGTCATATGGAGTCCCACTTGGATACAAATCGTTTGCTAATACTTTTTAAATAACGTTAATTTAATTTGCATTCTACGGTTTAGAATAGTTTTCCAACTGTGCAAAAATTATAAATTTCCGTTCGGTTTATTTCAATTATGATTAAGTTGAATTTTTATTTTCTTTATTTTTACAATATAACACAGTGTTATTGATATTTCAATACCTTCATTTCGATGATTAGTGCATGTAGCCTCTGAACTCAGAACAAGAAGACTGGTCATCGCCAAACATGCTTTCCTTGTATATAATTCTAAAACTTTTATTAAGCCAAAGCAAACTAAATAGCATGCACATAAGTTACCCTTTATCCATTAATTCGGCCATAGACTGTAACTCGTCCAAATCAACGAATTGCGAATTACAGTTAAGTGGTTTTGTTGCAAATAATAGTGCAATGCCTGTCATTTGCTACAATTGTGGCAAGATGGATTACATGGTTGAATTAAAATGTCTGAAAATTTTATGTATTATATTGCAATTTTCAGACAAGTAATAATCATAGGATTATTTTATTTCCTGTGCACGTTTATCTGAAAAGCCTTTTAAAAGCGCTAGATCTTAAATTTCTAACATCTACTATGCTTGTTTCTATTTTCAAAATTTAAAAACAGACTCTGGCTTCGTCCGGAAGTTGATGGATTATGTAATGGTTATTTCACAATTTCATCTATACAATAATGTATTTGTTTAAGATTTAGTAATAATTAACTGAAACGTGTCAATGTGTTGTTTCCACACTACTAGTTTTACAATCTGTATTCCATGTTCCTCCATTTAACCCTTACCTCCACAAGTTATTTAGTCTAATACTTAACCAGGCAGAGAAAATCTGATAAAATGGATTAGTATTAAGAAAAATAAAGAACCCGTCGTTTATTACTTTTATTAGAAACAAAATAAAACATTGTAGAATAATAGGACAGATGCATCCTTTATTCAATGTTTTAAATAGTCGGCTGCTAGAGAGGAACAGTGGGTGCTTCTGTGGTAAAGGAATATCAACATATATTGATAAAGTATCTCGTCTTGATTACGAACTCGACATGTAAATTTGAGTTCAATTGCAGACCATAATGAATATCTTTGTATACCACGAAACTGATAGCTTACATAAATTATTATTTCTTCCAGACATGCTTTAGTCTTGGTTATTGTATTGTATGAAAACTAAAATCATTAATGTGAAAAAAACATACCAACTAATTAATGAGGACAAATATTAGATAAACGCTTGCTTCAGATTATGATTGGCCGTAGTTAGCGTGATATACTTAAATCATAACATCGGTATTATCTGTACTTGCAACTGAAGAAAACAATTAAGATATTAATAGACTTAACCCTTTCGCCGCCAAATTTAAAATCGACCGTTGTAACTTGTTTTAGATAAAATATGTTTAACGAAATAAATATTACACATAAGATTAAATAAACTTTGGCTTTTACGAAACCCTAATATTTGGTGTAAATTTCGTTGCCATTCGATATTATTAAGATCAGTCACAATTTAATACTTTGAAAGTAATAGAAATAAATGTATATAAGTGAACTTTATATCAATCAACAACATTGCAAATATTGGATAGTTGATATGCCTTGGAGAAAATAAGGCATAAAATCTGTTCAGGTCCATGAACCAGGAAGTTTAATTATAAACAAATGTCGCTTTGACATGACCGGGGTCTTTGCTTTACATTAACATGGTATTACAATGTGGCTAGTGGCCTTATTAAACAGAAACCATCATTAGAGTTAGTTTATATGATTAGTGAACGCATATGTAAACGGTTTTCTTCCGACACCAATAATGACTTGTATTCTCTCAGCACAGTACCTCTCTCAAATAAGAAAATGCCATTAAACCCTATCAAGCTACGCGTTGTCGTCTGTCCAACAGTTGTGTCATAAGTGCAAGATCCTTTTGACTGACTTAAAAACGTTACGAATTAAAAACAAATTGTTAAATATGCTTATGAAGCCATTTCACACATAAATAATGTGTATTGCATTTATCGTATAGATGTTGTCGTACTGCTCGTGGGATTATTCGTGCGTCGGCTCACAATGTTCGTAAATGTTATTTCCCAACTTATGATTATCATCCCAAAAGAAACATGCTAATGCAGCTCAATTTGTTCGAATATGTTACTTCTCAGCTTGTGGTTTTTTCTACAAAATTGCACTTTAATATAGCTTAAGTTGTTTCTGTACCCTTTCATTGCTTATTTCGAACCATAGTGTCATACACAAACAGCTTAGATCCGGATGATACATCGAGTAACTCGTCGTTTCATCCGTATACAAGCTGTTTGACACTCGACCAGTATTTTTGCCAAACGTAACGTTAATCTAAGAAGTATAAAAATGAAGCATACGAAATTTTGCACGTGCGCATCATAGTTTCCGGTAGTGAAGGGGTTCAATGTTGTTGCTAAGAATATGGTTGTTTCCCTAATATCTTACACGCTAATATAGCTCAGTTTATCCTAATATGCTGTGTCTTTTCAGAATGGTACTCGCTAATAAAACTCAAATTGTTCTGGTGTGTTGTTTATCATCTAATTGTTGTTTTTCGTAAGTGGCTCTAATATATATGAACCAGGGCTAGACATATCCGAGTTTCCGAAAATATCTGCACATAAATATGAATAACTTAAAAACTGATATAGGATTTTATTTCAAACAAAGCAGTTCGAAACTCAATATTTATATTCATATCAATTATAATGCATTGAGTGCAAAAAATAGAGGCTATCCCTTTTTTAATAAAAAGTAAAGACTTCAATCAGAGCCTTCTAGAAGAGGACATGGCTCAGAATGTGTAGTGCTTTTCATCAAGTCCTAAATCTGTTTGGAAATCATTTTGAGCTCAAACTTTGGTGAATTACTATTTATTCGGGGGCAATTTAATCTAATCATTGTGATAACTCGGCATAAAATGAGTGTATTTTTTTCAAGAATTTTATATGGGCAAATATCTCTTTACAAGGAACCAATCCACCCATTCCTCCACACAATCGCTCATAATGCGCCTCTGTCACTGGTGGCTGTTGAGAACATAGAAGAAGATGAAACATTAGCTTGTAACGAGCAAATGCTTCATCCCCTATCATGTTTTCAATACAATCAAACTTGACTTTTGTCTTTGGCTTCTATAGTTATATTATCACCAGAATATATCCTTGTGTAAAGAAAGGGTAAACACTTGTTTTGTAGCCAAGCTGTGTAAAACGTTCACACGGCCGTTACTTAGATTATGAAAAAATCCCCGGGAAATTGCGTGGAGTGTCTGCTTTGTCATTTGTAATCGGAAGTGTCTCGTTTATCGTTACCAAGTAAAGGATTTTATCATCACCAATGTCTCTTATGCGTTATTAGCTTTCGGCTCAATTGGCTCTAAATAAATTATGTCAAACGAAATATTGTTAAAGCCCCACTTTCAGAGATGTATTCAAAATCAACAAATGGGATCGAGCTGACATAATACGAATGTCCTTCTCATTAGTTTAGTTGTTAAATGTATATGTAGCAATGATTATTATGACAGTCTTTTTATAACTTTTAACATTTTACTTTGCTTTCTATTTTACAAGAAAATTTTAAGATTATTATGATGATCATCTAGCAGAAAGGTAAACTACCGTCTATTTCGATTGCCTTTGAAAACAGCATGGAATAATTTTCTGCCTATTATGACTTTTACTCAAAATTCCACAACATTCCAAATAGCTAGCTGCTACTAATACCTCGACGGCGTATCTATTGAGTGAAGAGTTAATAACGATACACCCATTTAGATCATAAAACTAAAATTGTTTGAATTCTTTGTTAAGTTGTTAATCGTGCAGTCAGTGTACCGAATACGAAGGATGAAATATGTAACACACATCTATGCACCAAAGTGTCTTTATCTAGTGTGTCAATGCTTGTCTGAGATTGGATGTCGAAATAATGGGTTAACCCCTTCACTGTCGGAAGCGATTCTGCGCATGCGTGATTTTTCGTCTGTCGCATTTTGAACTTCACAGTTTAACTTAATTTTTGGCAAAAATATAGGCCGAGTGTCAAACAACTAGGATCCAGATGACTCGGCGTCTCATCCAAACTGTTTGAATAGGACAAAGACTGCAACGTATATATGATAACAATTATGATACAGGATAAGAAAGGAACTTAGCATAGCCTACGATTTTCTTCTCATGTAAGGGGTTAACCCTTATCACACCGATCACGACTATAAGGGGTTAACCCTTAGTTTAAACGTATCTTTATTATAGATTACAACGTATAATTTTATAATACAAACATATGGCACAGGCTAAGAAAGGAAGTTAACATAGTTTATGATTTTCTTCTCATGTCAGGGGTTAACCCTTATCACACCGATCGCGACTATAGTGAGGTTCTCAACCAGCTTGAAACCGGACCAAACCCAGAGTAACTCGGCGTCTAATCTGGATCCAAATTGTTTGACACAACAGTTTCAACAAATTCCAAAATAACTGAACAAGGTAAGAAAATTAGGCCGTAGAGAATTCAGTGGAATTTTTTGTTGGCGGCAGGATAATTGTTACAGACAAGAGTGCAACATATGCAAGGAACAAATGTTCTAATTTTATAACTAGTATTAATTATATATGGGCTGCATCACGCGAAAAGGGGCACTCGGACATAGCTATTATTGTAGCCCCAGACCAGCCGCCACGTCACTGACGTGGCGGCTTGTCAGGGCCTACACTGTTTGCAATCTTAGAGGACGTCTAATTCTACCTGTAAATGAATAGAAATGGTAAATGTCGTGACTAGATGCTGGGATAACAGCGCTGAGAAGAGCTGAGTCAGCGCTTTGTTGATATGTCCGAGTGCCCCTATTCCTGTGACGTCGGCCATTTACATGTAATGACGAATTAGTAATTTATTTTCCCATCAAGTGTTTAACGGTCATTTCTCAAAAGGCTACAAAGGGATGTTCTAAGTTGTTAAGGGTCAAGTCGAGGGCCACAAGGGAGATGGGTCCACTGTACTAATTGTGCTACCCTCTTGAAATAAATAAGCAAATGAAGACTTTGAGAATAACCGTTAACACTTTTATCATTCGACCAGCAGGACAGGTACAACTAGTGTAGACTAGTGTTGACCTTGATCCGACTGCTTATTCAGAATCAGTCGGATCTGGGTCTACTATTTGTCTCATTGCTTGATCCAACTCATTATGATATAGTTTAATCAGCTAGTTTTAACTCCTTCGGTGCCAAATTTAAAACTATCGGCTGCAGTGAGGTTCGTGATCAACCGTCTTGGAGAGGCGGCGGCTTATCTGGGACTTCACTTTTTGCAATGATACCATTTGGCGACATTGACAGTGAAACAATTCCGGATGGTTGAAAGTAGTACATGGGACGGGTTGTGTGTAAACAAAGACGACATAATATTACGTCGTGGCGGCCATGATGTTACTAATAATAGTAACTCATTTTAAGACTTAGAGACATTACGATATACATTGAATAGGTAAAGCATACATATACAGTGTAATGATTTATCATCTAACGCGGTGGACACTAAGTACTGATGCACTTCACAAAGAGTACGGAACAATCTCAGGCGCCGAGAAGTTTAGCGTCTGGTCCAAACTAGTTGATACTCATAATAATAAATTCTTTAAGAATTATGTTCTTTTAATAACATTGCATTTGCCTTGCGAAATAGTTTTACCAGTAAAGAATAGCGTTAATTCCACTGTAATATATGCATTATGTGACGTTTTATTTTCAGCCAAATTCGTTCGACTGAAAGAAGGGGACGGGTCGACGACGGGGCGTGTCGAGGTGTCCAAGAACGGCACGGATTGGGGCACTGTGTGTGATGACCTCTGGACGGACAGGGAGGCCCAGGTCGTCTGCAGACAGCTCCACTTCCAGTGGGGCACGGTAAGTGACAACAGTGTTAATGAACGAAAGTCAAAACCCGTTAAGTCGAAGAAAAAGTTTTTTTTTTATATAACTTCAGTTTGAATTACCCGAAGTTCGATTTTTAATAAGATTATCGGGTAATTTGAACTAACTAAAACAGTTCTTTAACTTAAACACGCAATCAAAGCAAACTACATATATGTTTTGGTTGTAGATCTTAATTTTGAATAAAGCATGGAATCGACTTAACCCTTTCGTCTCAAAATTTTAAATTATTTGTTGTAACTGGGTTTGAATCAAATATTTTAACGAAATCAATAGCATGTTAATTAAGTGAACGTTTTTTTCTGAAACCCTAATATTCGGAATAAATTGTGCTGCAAATGGTGAGGTCCCTTATCAGAGGCCGCCTTCTTTTTATATGCAATGCAACTGCTCCATTTTCCATATTTGTTTCAATAGGAATTTGCTACAGAGGCGTCAAAATGCGTATCTATGGAGTATATGGTTAAACGAACGGGTGATGTTGTTTCAAAATTGCAGTCTTGTCTAAACTATACTGATTACCTTTCATAGACACGAGTTTTAAATACCCACAACACTTATTTCCGTCTACATTTCTCACCTGTACAGATAAATGACATTAAGTTTAAAGTAAACTTTTTTCTTCAGGTTTTGTCATTTCAATTTAGAAAATACACCTTGAACATGCCGTAGTTACCGGGCAAACGTGTCTGATACCTCTTGTTATGCGTGGACTGATTCACCGACTGGAATTATTTAACCCTTATCCTGCCGCCAACGAAATAGTCCGCTGAATTCTCGTTTGCTTTTAACCTCGGTCGACTCCCTTGAAATTTAGCGAAAGTGTTGCCCAAGTGTCAAACAGCTTGGCCCCGTATCAGACGCCGAATAACTCGGCGTCTGATCCTGGTCCAAGCTGGTCACGTGACGATATCACTGTGGTCGCGGTCAAGATTATACGGATCAAATGACGTAAACTAGCTGATCTAACAGGCCAGTATTGCATGCTATCATCGAATGTAATTTCATATACGCATTAGTTCGTATGCTGCCTTTAAACATATACTGACGCCTCCGTAACGGATGCCTATTGAAAACATGGTGGGAAAGGGAGCCAATTTGCTCATCATGAGCAAATATTCCATGTTCCTACACTGTTTCCAAGGTGATTCAAAATTGGCATGTATGTCCCTATCTCCTGGATAAGCTTTCTATCTATCACATACTTTCAGGGTGACCATACCTGGACCATGAAAAATCCGGAGATCTTGGCAAATATTCACCTTCATGAACTATGATGACATTTGCAAACAGCTTGGGTCCAAATGGGACGCCGTGTAACACGGCGTCTCATTGTGACCCAAGTTGCTTGCAACTATAGAACAATGGTCATGGAGAATATTT
>JAULCE010320951.1:0-10514 GCA_032359355.1 Macoma nasuta | reverse complement strand
TCCCACGTGACTTTTGGAAAATGTACACACTCGTTTTCAACAACAAATCCCTCGGTTCAAGGTAAGAATGTTTAAATTTCTCAGCTATTACCCAACGGATTTCAATGAAATAAGGCACAGAGTACCCGCCGATAAAAGTATTTCACTCGTTTAGTATCAGTATGTGGCATAACCTGGAAGTTTATGCAAACATTCAAGTCTAATTGTCGACAACTACTGAAAAGTGGAAAGCGTACACATCCATCACATAATTGAGCAAGTATTATCATTCTGAGCAAAATTACATGCATCCATTGAATAATATTCAATTAGGAAAGGTTCATGTTTAAAGAATCAAATACTCATGGTTTTTGATGTACGTAATTATTAATTTAAAGTAAATTTTCAGAATTGGAAAACGTACACACCTGATTTATTGCGGAAAACGTACACACCCAATTGTTTTA
The DNA here is from genome assembly GCA_032359355.1 of Macoma nasuta. NCBI lineage: Eukaryota > Metazoa > Mollusca > Bivalvia > Cardiida > Tellinidae > Macoma > Macoma nasuta. Next base: position 10,068 of record JAULCE010320951.1, on the reverse strand, counting down.
TTCAAATTGGATATGCCACGTTAAAGGCTTTTCACATGTTTTAACACTTTTTTTTATCTCCCAATGACTGGTACATACTCGAACAGTTTTTACTTCAATTTTATTCAATTACTTTTATGGTTTTTTTATTTCCGTTAAATGAGGAAGTAATCGCAGAAAAAAAGAAATTTTTCACATACAGGTTGCTTGACACCTTTAAACATATAACAGGGGTGACTACACCACTGAGATTGGTGATTGTTAGAAGACCGCAATAAAAAACATTTACCCCCCTCTCCCCCAAGCCGTTCTGCTCCCCATTTAATGCTAAACGTGTAATAAAACGAATTTCTGAACGGTCACCGACTGTTCATGTTCAAAAGCCAACATCCACAAATTCCCCATTCGAGAAACGATCAAAGAAATGCCTGAACAAGCTGTTAAGTTCGGGTAAAGAGCCCTGCATCGGATGATGACAATATCAGACAAGAGGGGGGTCAACTTTTTACAGATTCACAAAACCTTCACAGTGAAATGTTAAACCTTCTACCAACAGTTTTAGACACTCTCTTTTAATCTGTCTTCGATAAATAATTGTAGACTCTTTCCGCCAAATATCCTTTATAAAATATAGCTTTTTGCTATGGACAGAAGTAGTTAAGTGGTTTAGTACCACATATACATCAGATATGCGTTATTCCGAGAACACAAATGAATTCTGAAGCTTGGATATAGAATGTTCGGCGGACGTTTCATACATTTCATGTCTAAGGTGGGGAATGAATATAAATATTTCCAGATAATTTTGCATAAACAGGCTTTCAGTTAGAAACTAAGTTTAACAGATTCGCTTTTGCTTTAAGCATATTTTATTCATCAAATGTTTTACAACATACAATATGTACATAAATGCATTGAAATGGATTCAAACGAAAGCCTTCTGCTTGTCGAGTTTCTCTCCAGATATCTAAGTCATTTTATACATTCAGGTAGAATCTTCTTCAAGTGAAAGAGTGAAAACTTGAATTAGTTCGAAGTCTTGCATGAAGAATTTGGAAATACCTAACGCCATTGTAGTATTATTTCGGAACTGGATCAATAACACTATTAAGTGAGTACGTAAAGGCACAAGATAAGTGGATTGTTTAAATGTTTCAGATAATTTGTTCCATTCTCAAATGGCTGAGGGGAGAAAAGAGTTATAGAAATGGATAGTTTGATAATTAATCATTTGAAGATCGTTTGCATTGCGTAAATTATACCACGAGGTATTTCTAACTATGTTTGGGACGAAGATGTGTTGAATACCCAGGGGTTAGATTATTTATCATTTTATACATTAGTATTATTTTGCGTTTGTTCCGCCTTGTCTAAAGTCGCTCACAGTCAACTTCTTTTAAAAGTTTTTCGATTGATACTAATTTGGTTGTACCTGTGACTATTTGAGCAGCTTCGTACTATATTTTTTTCTAACACTTGTTTTTCATTTTAGTTACAACTGTCAAACATAACTGTCTTAATAAAATATTTATAATAGTTTCTAGAGAAGTTCGGTCTAGGGTGTATTTCAGCTAACGCATAATATTAACACTTCACCTCGCTTTACTTGTGATGTAGTTGATATATTGGTACCATGTTAGATCATTTGATAGGAAGATGCCTAGATGTTTATGCGATTCAACTTCTGAAATAATCATATCATTGATGGTTTGAATTTCGATTGAGTTTACGAGATATTGTTAAAGATTCAGTCTTATAGGGATTAAAATTTTACAAGCTTGTTAGCCCAAGTTGTAAGTGTAGAGATGTCCCGATTGAACTAAACAGCTGCAGGTTGGTGATTATCGGTTATCATATATAAACTTGTATCATCAGCAAATAAGCGAATGTTACAACCGATGTCCATAACAAAATTGTTGATGTAAATTAAACATAATAAGGGACCAAATATTGGACCTTGCGGCACACAAGCTTTAACACATTTTCACTCTGATAGTGCCTCATGAATAACAACGCGTTGCTTTCGGTTATTAAGAAAATCTTTGAACCAGTGCAAGAGATCCCAAGTTACACAAGAGGCTTTCAATTTCATAACAAGCCTCTTGTGCCAGACACGATCGAATATTTTACTGATGTCACAGAAGACAGCTCGAATGAATCTTTAATCCTATTCGCCTTTGAACTGATCTGTTAATTCTCTGTTCCATTTACATGTATATCTAATGTCACGCCTATATCTTATGTTCTTTAATGAACGGGATTCAGCTGAAAAATACTGTATATGCATTTAACCTCCATTTAGCAGGCAAATATTGCTTAGTGGACAATGCGTTATTTTTTCATCCTTCTATGGTAAAGCTCTCATGTATACGGATCGGTGTCTGATCGTTTGGTCAGACAAATAGGCAAATTAAACCAAATAAACATAGGATACGTTGCGCAAGCGTGTTTTGAAGGAAAACATAATGTGATGACAGATCAAGCACAAATAATCTAAGTCATTTTGTCGAGCCCTCTGTGTGGGGCTAGACATAGCCGTCCTAATGTCTGTTGAGCGTATGTTTTAGCGTCCGTGCGATATGCGTACATGCGTCCGTGCGTTCGTCAAACCTTGCCCGGGCTGTTACTTCCTTGCTGATTGAAGGACTTTCAAATAACTTGACACAATTTTTCACTGGCATATGATGATGTGTCGCATACAATAAGCAGGTCTCAACCTACCATCCTCACAAATTGAGGTCAAATGAAAGCTTTAAGAAAGGTTGTCAGGGTCACAACTATGACAATAGTGATGTTGCTCTGGTGACATGCAAATGTGAGGCGAGACATGTGGTCTGTGACCACCTTTGTTTTTTCAAAGAAGTGTTAATTACAAAGTCCTTCTTGATCGATCCGCTCTTTCGTTTATTTATTTTGAAATTATTATTTTTACGCATTATACTACTGTTATTCCAATAACATGCATTTTAAAAAACAAGGTTAGTCTGAATGGAATAAGCAACCAGTGGTAGTAGCATGTCCTGTGTAACAACTTAATTTGCGTTCCATATAGTAACATACTACCTAACACGAGCTGTGACGTCACTCTCACGGAAAAGAACATTTGGCAATCCTAGCGTTTCGATAGTCGTTTTACTACCTAGCAAATACATTTCTCTACTAATATATTTCCGCCATCAATCCGATGTTAAAACCTTTTAATTAATAAGCATGTATCATACATTATATGCAAAAGTTCTAGATGATTTGAATAATATATTGTTGTTGGCAAACTGGGTGGGTTTTTTGGAAATCATAAAAGTTATTTTGAATATCTTAACAGATAAAGAGTGACACGTATTAATATCTGGATTCAATGTTTTAATTTGGCAATGTTAATGTAAATCCATGTTGATTTGATAATGTATATAAAGTTTCCCGAAACTATCTATCTTCTTAATCTCAGCTCTTCTATCATAACAAAACAGTTTTGATCTAAACCAGCTTCAACGTAACTGTGACATACGAGATGCAGGTATCTGTGCATGCATTAACTTTTTATCTTGATTAATTAACCTTTAGTTTACTCTATCGCGGTAAACATTGAATAAAATAACCTTTAACATGCCAATTTCCAAAGAAAACGAATGTGTACGTTTTCCGCATCAAAACATGTGTGTACGTTTTCCAATTCTGAAAATTACCTTTCTCAATTTATAATAACGTACATAATCTCAATGGGTACTTAATTGCTTTAAAACGGTCCATTCCCAATTGAATTTTTAACAACGGACGCATGCAGTTCTGCTCAGATGAAAATACTTGCTCAATTCAATGTGATGGATGTGTACGCTTTCCACTTTTTCAGTAGCCTAAAAACATAGACTTGAACTACCTGGTTTTGGCAAAGACTGATAATAACAAAGTGCCAAACTTTTATCGTCGGGTACTCTGCGCCTTGTTTCAATGAAATCCATTGGGTAGTAGCTGAGAAATTAAAACATTCTTACCCTGAATCAATGGGTTTGTTGTTAAAAAAGGGGTGTGCACATTTTTCAAAAGTTAATTGGGGTAGCAACATTGAGTAAGAACAGAACGTACATAAAACTGCATTTCTATAACATACTAGGAAGTGATATACTCCAAACTTCAAACCCTCTTGCTCGGTCCAACCAACAACCAAGCCTTGAACTTAGGTCGTTTTCAGGATGGCACCCAATACCCCAAGATTATCGATTATCTTAACATTTCCGTAAATACTTCTGGACATCCAATTTGTATACCATGGCCAAATTTGAGACCTATCAGACACCGGCTTCTGGGTCTTCTGTGAATCGGACTTGTGCGCACATTATCAATTTAACCTGTTTTGTGAGATAGACTTCATGGAATGAGTATAGCGTGACTAAGAGCCATGTTTCGATATACGTATAAGAACAAAAGAAACATCAATCTCAACAACAAACTCGATAATGGGATACTTAGAACTCACGGCAATACCAGTATTCGAAGGTATGTCAATTGCAGGATGGGACCAACAACCTTACGTCTCTGATTTTGTATAATGAGTATTCAGAAGTATTCAATCAACTTTTGACGCTCGCATCAAATTTAAGCTAAATCGGATAACATATTCTACGCAGAACAATCAATCAAAATTTGGTACCTTAAATGCATTTTTTATTTGTATGTTGTAACATCGAACAATCAACCGCCAAACCGACCGACGGACAGACAAGTCGATTCCAGTATACCCTCGTAACGAAGTTCCCGGGAGTATAAATTATCGAGGGAGTCATTTATCTATGGGGAGTATATATTCTACGCGAGGGGAGTCCTAATATTATTGAACATTTGCCAGAGAAGTAGTTATTCGTTAAAAAAGTGTCCCCCTTTAGTCATAGAATATTGCCCCGGGAGTACAAATTCGAGGGGAGTACATATTCGTCATTACACCGGCATATTCATTCGGGCATAGGCGGGCATGGGTAGAACCACCGACCTTACGCAAGTCAGCCGTAAAACTTCCCCACAAAAAAATCAACCCAATGCCGGGTGCTAAGTGATAGTGAGTCGAAGACTGTAAGCACTCGGCCACGGAGGAACGTTTGAATGTGTTTGAAGCCACAGTATTGCTCGAAATATACATTGAAGCCTTCAGCAAACTCGGACAGTGGACACTGGTCCTCTAACTACAGGCGGGGCCATCTCAAATGTTTTGTCATGCTTTCAAGCCAATATTAGGCCAATCAAATTACGTACAACACGACACATATGAGTGGCTGTGCGGCGGCTGTGCGGTCTTACAAATCGACGACATATATCAATTAAAGGGTCACCGCAGATTTTCTACGGCAAAAAACTGTAGTTGTCATATATGCTACAGTCACTTCACGGCCTATGTTAAAATTGTGTAGACAGAAAATTATGCGGCTGCCGTTTAGCCTTTGAGGGGATGACGCCCGGTCGTGTTCGGCGTCCCCAAGGAGGCCATTTGTTTTTGACAAATACTAAGGCTCCCACCCGGTCACCATCAGGGCAACGTAGGGCTGCCGTAGAGCTCCCGGGGAACGCATGCGTCTTGATAACGGCAACAAGTATAATTAGGCGTAACCCAAGACATGTATTAGCTTTTCAAGTGACTGTCGTTATTTGTGCGGGACTGGTTTGTCGTAGGAAAGAGTAAAACGTAATCCTGTAGTAAGTGTACACCACTCTTGGGTGTGGCATTGGGCGTTATTCGACTGAGTCTTTTCGTGGCGTTTGTTAGATTCGTTGTTAACTTATCTATTCGAATGGGGATTCGGCTCTTTATGTCGAAACTACGTTATCGCACAATCAGTCACGTGACGAAAGAAAGTTGGGGAAACAGAAACCCAGACAATAGACTGACTCGTCTTATCCCGGAATTGAGTAGTGTCTGTTAAGACCGAGGTTAGTTTTGCAAATGTATCGCCGGTTTTTTATTAGTATAATTGATAATAATACTATCACAATTCTAAACTTAACAATAACGACTGAATATATAGTGAATGGCATATTTAGTGCAATGCTCAATTTCCAATACGGTCAATTACGAAACTAGTTATGCATTGCCGGAAACAGAGAATCCGTCGACAATGAAATTTTAATGCGCCCCCCCCCCCTTTTTTTTTTATCGACGTAAACCGCCAGTCAAATACGGCCATTTATTTAATAGCTGGTATGCTTCTTCATGCATTTCGTGTGTTCTTTTATGCATCCTTTCTTTTACTCTTACCCCTGTGTCGCCGATATGAATATTCGCATATTGCACAAGTTATGTATTTTAAGAACACCCCCGAAAACCAGCAAGTCCGATATCAGATGTCCAAATTCCAAATTGTCAGAATGGAACAATGTCTAAAGACCCCGTGACACGTATTCCGAATCAGCAGGAATTAAGCAGACCCAATCGGAATGAAAATAAAATGAAATTCCCACCACATTCGGGAGGGAAGCCAAATTGGTCAACATTCTTACAGCTGTGTAAAACTGCCGTAAGAATACTCAATATACACTTCGAATGATTATTGTGCACAGCTTTTGAATGAATGTTGTTAAAATCGAGTTAGAATATTTAGAATGCACCTTGTCTGCCCAAAGTCTGGTTGGAAGGTACCTCGAAGTGCAATTTGAATGCTATCAGAATATCGTAAGTCTATTTAAAATGTAGTCAGAATGCAGTAAGGATACACTTCAAGTGTTGATCGATATTTCTCCACTATGAATGCTCCTCGAAAGTTTTGAGCATAAGCAACGAATTCGGACTGGCCACAATATTTGATCAGATTATTCGGAAACCACTCAGAATTAAGGCAGAAGTTTTAGAATACACTCTGGATATCTTGGAATATACAATGATTTTTCATTATGACGACATTCCGACTCACTATATATCTAGTGTAACTAGGCTTTAATAGTGATGCAGTTGCGCATAGGGGTTTATGGGAAGATAAGCAATTCCCGTGAATTTGTACAATGTTACGAACTTGAACTAATCCGAATTTAGTCGAAGTTTTTTAAAAGTTCAGAACCCTTGTGAATGTGAATTATAAGACTACAGTTGAAACTCGTTATCTTGAATTCGCTTATCTCGAGATTCCGGCTATCTCAAAGTAAATGTTTCGGTCCCGATTTTCCCGTCTTTAGCTAGTTCCTATGTTGAAATCATCTATGTCGAATTCCGCCTATATCGAAGCAAATGTTTATATCCGTATGTTTATATCGAAGCGGTACCACTTATTAGCGCATCGTTGTTCTTCACACACCTTTCCTTCATTCCTGTAATTATAAGAGATTACGCAAATCACCCCTTCCTGTCAGAAGTGTGAAATTGAGGTAAAGACTGCTTTCCAATAGTGTGCTTTAATTAACCTAATTGTAATATTTAATCGTTTTTAATAATAGTGTCGTTAAGCATCTGAAACCTTAATTTTGTCCTCGCCATTATATTACGTATGATTACTTACAGAATTGTTTTAAACGAAAATGTTTAACATTTATACGTAGTTGTGCTATTGATAATCGACATGTGCTGCAACATTTATTTTCTATTAAAAGCGTGCTTCTTGTTCCTATTTGTTTTATAGAAATGTGATTTGTCATCTTCTTTTAACTCGGTTATCCAAACAAAACAGCTTTATTTATCATGAATTGAACTTTAGACACATTTATTATAGACCATGTACGAAACACTGTTGGTCCGAATCAGTTGCTGATCTGACCTGGTTATAAGGTTTACTAACTGCGTCGAACGGTGAGAAAGTTTTGAACACTGCTAATAACCATTTATTGTAGTGTTACGTGCTGTGCTGTTCGTTTACATTTATTCCATTGTTTCGTATTTTTGTTGTTACCGCGTACGCTGTACAAAAAGTTTCGGCATAATAATGCTTAAATAAAATAAAACAAAACAATTTATAGTTTTATCATTTTTATACATGGACAAGGCAGCGACATTTTCTAACAAGGTAAAATAGATGATCAATTTTCGTCATGCTAAACTAAGCTGTTTGGATTAGCTAAAGTCGCCGAATAACTCGGCGTCTCATAAGAATTCAAGCGGATTTCATAATATGCTAATGCAATCATATTTAGAAGATAACTATTTAATATATTATTGTAGATCATGAAAAGTAATGTTGACATAATTGCATAATACAGGTTTGCCAACCCAATACTCAGTCAAGTTTTATTTTTCGAAATACCTTGATTTCGGATACGTCAAATTTCGTATATCTAATAGTATTTTTTTCGGTTCCTTGAAATTTGACATAACGAGTTTCAACTGTATTTTCAAATATATGGAAAACTAGTCAATCGTTTCTTCAACAATTACAAATAATAACGGTGATATTTATGTGTCCCCTTCTTTGAAGGGGGAGACATACTGTATTTGTCAGTTTTCTTATTCTTATTCTTCTTATTATTCATCTGACTTTTTTTTTGTCCGGAGCAGTACTCGGAAACTACTTGAAGGAATTGATTGAAACTTAGAACATAGTTAGATGGCAATGTAAAGTTGTGTACCTTGGAAGAGTTATAACTTTGTTGCAAAATTATCTCCCCTTGTTCAATAGTTTAATAGTGTAAACTTTGTTCAGAGTATACCATGACAACTACTGGGTGGAATTAAATAAAACTTCATACAATGGTGAAGATCAATGAGCGGAAGTTCAGTGTACAGAAACCATGTAAGTGTACCATGAAAGCTACTGGGTGGAATTTGATTTTGAGTACATCAAACTTGATAGGAATAGAAATGCCACAATGATGATGAATTGATAAATACTTGTCTCTCTTTTTTAAAAGTTTTGTGGGAAGAGGAGACATCTGATTTCTACGCTTTGCTCGAAAACAACCCCTCTACGTAATATCAATTATGTTTGAAGAAATGAGTCTAATGTACATTGTTAACCTAAAGGACATCATTGTTAACACAGACCGATCACGTGGCGTCTGATCTGGGGCCTACTGCTGATTAGTATTGTCAACCGCGTTTAGTTTACCATTATCTACTATTTCAAACACGTTAAACCATTGTTAGGTCTGGATCTTTCAGCATTGAAACTCATATTTTATCTAGAGTTTTAAAGGTATTGAAGGGATTTCCCTAAAACAAAGTAGTGTACGTCCACATTGAATTATTTTCGGTGCACTACAGTGAATATCGACCACGTGTTAATGATTAACATGTCCATTTGTATCCGGTATATATTCTTGTCATCTTGAGATTCTCTATTTGTGATCAGCCCTGCCACTGCCTCTATCGCGAATTTAAGGTTGCCGTATGTTTCAAGTGTCGGTGTTAGATTTTAGTTATTATATCACAAGTAAAATATAACCTCTCTAATCGACTTATGTGATTCGCAACTGATGATAAAATTTAGTCATTTTCGGTAGTACATGATCATATGTGTCCGTTGAAGGTGTATATCAATTGCATGCATTTTTGAGGGACTGATACTAAAACTATTTTTATGTTTAACAGTTTCACCACAACGTGCGACTAAAACCACAATTGCAATCAGTGCAATCCACGTTAGGTGGCGTCTGATCGGGGATTTCTTTTCATGCCCCCAGATATAGATCTTGGGGCATATTGTTTTGCCCTGTCTGTTTGTTTGTTGGTTTGTTTGTGTCCAACTTTAACATTGGCCATAACTTTTGAAATGATACAGGTAGAGACTTCATATTTGGAATGCATATGTATATCATGAAGCTGCACATTTTGAGTGCAAACTTGTCAAGATCAAGGTCATCCTTCAAGTCAAAGGTCAAATATATAGTTCGAATTACCAATTTTAACATCGGCCATATCTTTTGAACTAGAACAGATAGAGACTTAATAATAGGCATGTATATGTATCTTCTTAAGCTGCACATTTTGCTTGGTGACATATAAAGGTCAAGGTCATCCTTCAAGGTGAAAGGTCAAATATATAGGTCAAAGTAACTTTGGCAATATCTTTTGAACTAGTACAGACAGAGACTTCAAACTTGACAGTTATGTTTAGCTGAAGGAGCTGCACATTCCAAATAGTCATATGAGAAGGTCAAGGTCATTCATTTAAGTCAAAGGTCAAACAT
>JAULCE010320840.1:0-10514 GCA_032359355.1 Macoma nasuta | reverse complement strand
TTTCATTGAAATATAATTGAAAATAAATAGGTAATCTGCATTTGAAATTTTCACTTAAGTTTAAGATTTTACTAAGACGTTTTGTGAATACGGCCCCTGGTCTCTACTTGAAGTAGATATATATATATATATATAGTGCTATAATTTCTCGTCATAGACACGTACCATGGTATCAAACCCAGTCACACAGATCGATGATTACACTTATAAATCCTGCCGCCAAAAACATAGTCAAATGAATTCTCGTCTGCTCGATCTTTTAATCTTGTTCAATTCGTTTGCAATTTGGTGAAAATGTTGCTTGGGTGTCAAACAGCTTGGATCCGGATCAGACTCCGAGTTGCTCGGCGTCTGATCCGGGTTCAAGCTGGTTGACGACATCACTATGGTCGTGATTGACGTGATAAGGGATGCTATCGTGACACCAGACCAACCAGTCCCACCACTTCCCATTGCGCTAATTAACAAGGGGGCCACAGGTACCAATTTTTAATAACTATATATTTTGCGTCCGTGGATACCCTCTTCCGAAGTTGGCACCTAGATCTACCAGTGAGCTAGCAGGGCGGTGCAACATTTTGAAACTGCTTATATGTCTTACAGCCTGAGCACGAAATTTAATGCGTGAGTTAAGTCGTTAATACAATCTTATCAATTATGGCTTGAAGAAGATATAAAGTCCAATCAATTGCTATAGAATGAAGGGAACACAAATACTTTCCGTTTTAAACAATTTCCATCATATTTGAAAGATTTTCATCGTCAACATATGGTGCTCAATAATTGAAAAAAATAAAATAAAAACCTTACCAACCCAATGTAGTTGTATGTTTACATCGACCTAACGAAGAATGCACTGTATATATATGTCGTTGCCTTAAATTAAAGTAAAACAGATATTTCAGATCCCGTATATTTCCCAACCATTTCTGAAAAAAAGATCGATAGTAACCGGTGCCTGTACCTTGCATTCATATAATCCTTTTTAAGTCCCCAACAACGTGAATTGAACAAGCTTAAACTTTATACATGTAACACTTTATCATTGATCAGTCCCTTAACTTTGACCCCCAATTATTAATTTAAAGAACACTTAAATCGAGTCGTGTTACAATGGAGGTTTCGTGGTAATTGGTAATCATTCCTCAGTATCTAGTTATACCTTGTCAACAGCAAGGGGAGCTAGTTCTTTTCGACTCACTTGGAACGATGGTGTCGAATCCTACTTTTACACTTTCTGTAGTCAAAATTCTTAGATTGTTTGTGGGTATGGTTTTGTATCCAGAGGAATCGACACCAACACACTCTGAGGTCATGGCATTAAGAGCATTTGTATTTTAGAAAATATGTTGTAAATCGTTCAATTATGTTTCTCTTTTCTGTTATTTTTTACACCATATTTGTTTTTCCAACGTCTGCTTCTAATTACTTAACATTTGCAGATGTTACATATCCGTGCTTCTTAGAAATGAACGTCATTCTTTTTCTAGTCCTCGTTTTCTCCACGAAGAGCTGAAAACTTATATTTGGTCCCTGTTCTGGGTTTTGAAAACTATAGATCAATGCCGAATGCTCATACATCTGACATTTCAAGCACTGGGTATTCCTTGCTTCTCACCGGTCTTGTATTCACCAATATTTTGATAGAAACGAAACCCAAGGATAATCTCGAACCTTTATGTGCACAGCTTCTAAAATTCTGGTAGAAGCTAGTCACTAAACAAAAAAGTTAAAGATAATTCTTAAGATTTGAGTCTGAAAATGGGTTGGTGAATACAAGAGGCATGGCTCTCTGGTAGAGCTGCAAGCCACAACGACCACAATAATCTTGATTTCTTCGGAAAATATAACTACACACCCCCACTGGAGGTACTGGGAAGGTCAAGTGAACTAAGAGTCACTTACAGGCCCAATGCAAACTACTTGATTAATTCGATGTGTGTAGGATGCAATGTAAATCAAAACAATTTTCATTTTAGTCACCTCGTTTATTTAATTATCTTGCCTGGATCACCAGATTGATATTTAACAGTAACGGGAAAGTTAGAATTCAAACCATAGTATCAAACAAATGTAAATACACTAATTAAGATGTAGATACAACTTATATCTTAATATGGATATCTGAAATCTGCGATTACGAAAAAGCGTATTCTGTCTGACAAATTTAATATCTCGCCACTTAAAGACATTAAAAATTATAAAGTTTCAATGAGAACCTGAAATTGATTTTCGAGAAAATCTCTCAGTAGAAAGCTGCATTAGATGATTCTGTTTCATAAAGAAATCTAAACATAAAATGGAGAAAATAAATTATTTTAGTTTTCAGGGGAGATAACTAATTAAAACAAAATTTTCAGGGGGATGTATAATCTTAAGAACTTTTGTCACTATATAAATTGTCGTTTTAGACCTTGGATTCCATTGTTTGACATTTTTACAGCTAACTTTGTCAAGTTATAGATATGCATGTTTTTGTTTGACGTTATGGCTATAACAGATCTGAAACCTTAAATACCTAATTACACCGGATGTCGTTGTATGTCACAGTATGCTGTGGTATGTTACGTTGACAGTAAATATGTGGTATATTATGGCTGTTTGTTTTGTATGTGGTGTGTCCTGCAAGACCTAGCTTCTTGTCTACTTCCATATGCTATTTTTAGAATTCATGTACATGTATTATGACGAATAGGAATATTATCTAGCAGAAATGAAAACACCAACTTTGAAAACTATGTATGAGCAAATGCTCAATTTCCCATTTTGTTTTCAATCTTCGCCAGCTACAGAGGTGTCAAACTCGTTTGTATGGAGTAAGTAATATATATTGCATAGATTTCACACAAGTTATTTAAATTCACCGGACTACAAGAGGGTGGCTTTAGCCGCCCGAGAGTAGGCAGGTTAATTTAAACCACAAGTGAAATTATGCAATATATGTTTTGTATCATGGGCTTGACCAATGCATTTGGACTACAACTCGCTCGTGCTCAATATTGGTCGGTAGGATACATGTAAACAGTCTGAAATTGTCACCAAAATTTAGCATAATTTGTTGCATAGGCACCTATATACAAACTCTAAACTGTCGGCACTTTTTTCTTATCGCTCACGTGATTTTTAGCAACAGTTCTCATGGTCGGACCTTAAACACATTTTACATTGGGTTAGAAAAACACATAGATCTAAATCATAATTAGATCTAGCACTTTTATTTTTAAAAAAAGTAATTAGTATCTCAAGTTTGGTCATTACAGGAAAACAAATGAAAATCGGTGTGATGCTTTGTTGCATTGTTATCTCCCTTGTACATATGTATACTCTGCTTCAGCGCGGGGTTTGCAATGTACATATTGAACGCCCCTCGTCTTCCTCTGCTCACGCACAAGCTGTACGTACTCTGGCAAGGTCGATACTCTATATCGATCATTAAACTAACAAGACGCGATTATCGGCTACCATATGTTATATGTAAACGGGTGCTATAGAAGAATAGTAGATCTAGTGACTATTATTCCGACGGTATAAACGCAAACGGCGCAGATGGAACCAGTTCGAAGTGGTTCGAATAACGTGTAAGTAAAACACGATACGGCACGGGGGTTGTAAACAACACAACTAGACGGCGGGAAGATTTGTGTATTCCAGCCATACTCAACGTCATAGGCAATAATAGAATGTAGGTCAGCTGTTGAAAAATGTGGTTTACAGACACGGGGATGTTTAAAATATGCTGGTTTAGGACACAGGTCGTAAACATTCATTATATCTGGAGTTGATATCAAGAATAGAGTCGTATTCATATTATTACATCTATGTAAGTCCGTGGATCTATATACCTCATGCTACTTTTAGACTTGGGTCTAGATCGAGTGCATGAGAATTTGCTCAATACTTCGACCAATATTGTAGTTGTAGTGAAAAAAGCTTGTGATCAAAATCTTAGTAGATCTATGCAAATTGGCAATACAATTAGATCTAGATCTAATCTTAATGGCGGAATTTCTAAATTGAAAAAAAGAAAGATTTTGAGTAAGATCTCTGTACACGTGGTGGTTTTAAGTGAAAGGCTTAGCAGGACCAGACGCTGAAAATGCTGTAATTGCAAGTTATCCGCATGTTTATCGGATTGGGATCCTCTTCAATATAATACACTTTTAAATGCCACTACTAGATCTACTATGACGTGGTCGTTCAGACCTTCCGCGGTATATGCCTATCTTAGAGGCTTATAAATACGTTCTCAATAGGGAAACTCGTCCGCTTAATCGGGTTTTTCATTTAAATCATGTGATGATTAAAACAACCCCGATTCAGAAACGCGCCGAGTTACTCTGCATCAGTTCCGAATCCATGCCAGTTTATGGAGAATGTCTATGTGTGAGAGTGATCCGTCTTCCAAAGACGGCGTCTGAACAGGGATTTCGGCCTTGTTAAAGGCATTATTCATTTCGTTAAAATATTTAAATAATCTGACAGAATGCAGGCGAAGTATTGAATTTAATGTCAAAGGATTTAATTATAGGAACTATACTAGCTGTCGCCGCATAGAGTCTACCAAATTGTCGCAGAATACTTGAGGAATACCGTTCTATCTTGACAAACGTCCGACCCAACGCTGCTGGGCCAACGAACGGTATGGGACCTGCATCGACGTCAGCGTTTTTGGGAACTGCATCGAAGTCAACTTTTTTGACCCCATGTTTCTTTCATCTCCAATACCAATGAAATGACGGATGTTGTGACGTTCTAAATGAATTGACGTCTTGCAGAATTGCCAATAAACAAGTATATCTGGTCGGTTTATCGTTGTCTTGGAAATTATGTTCCAACATGATAACCATACACAATAACTTTTCTCCCCTAGTAGCCTATAAATATTAAAGCTTCCACACATGACACACACAAGGTCCTTTTTATCATCTGGAGGCATGCTATACTATATAACGTCAGTTGGCCTTGAATTCACAAACCAATTCCAACTCTGCACATCTATATATACTGAGCAAAAAAAGAAAGTATCCACTCCATATAGGCCTATCCTACGATATCTTTTTTTCTATAGAACCTAGCAACCTATTTTTTTCAGCATATTAAAGAAAAAAACATTTTTACGTAGACTGTGAAAATTTGATTATGTTGTGTTACGGATTTCATGTTAACATGTTGGTTGACGTGACGTAGGGGTCGATTTCAAAGTAACACTCGTTTGATAATTTCTCACTCATATCGTAGGATATATGGAGTGGATACATTCTTTTTTTTGCTCAGTATATATAGCCAGATTCGATTATACACTCATACACAATCAATATTCAGTATAACTTTAAAAATTTCATTGTCACATTCGGTTATTTTAAAACTACAATAGTGCAACACATCGTATTTCATATATGATAATGCAAAAAATAATAATAAGATACTAGTGGTAGAAACCCCGTTCTTTACCGTTTCAACGCAAAAGTAACAAAAACAAAATGCAACTAGGCACATATATGGAAAAAATACAATACTCAGGGACCGGTTTCACAAAGCTTCGTAGTAAAATCTTAAACTTAAGTGAAAATTTCAAATTCAGATTTCCTATTTATTTTCAATTATATTTCAATGAAACATTGTATGCTTGTGAAAAACATAGTTTTTTCACAAGCATGCAAAGTTTCATTGTAGTATTTTTTGTAAACAAAGAGAAATCTGCTTTTGAAAATTTCACTTAAGTTTAAGATTTTTGCTAAGACGATTTGTGAATACGGCCCCAGAAGTCTACATTGTTTACAGTGAAATCACGATAACTCGAAGTTGTGGGGACTATTTTTACAAGTCAGAATCACCCGAGGTGCGAATTAAATTAGGATTTCGAGTTTTCGAAAATTCACTGTATTAGTCAAGGTTTAGCTTATCTCGTTATTTCGAAATCGGTCGGGCTATATTTTGTTGGATACAATTATCCGAATATCGAATTAAATGCGACATTCGGATATTTCTAATCATTACAAATAGTTTCACAAACTTCAGTGTATCCATAGAGCAAGAGCCCATTTAGTTAGAGGCATATATAGGATCTTACACGAGTTGTCGTTTAAGATAAGCCTTTCTTAAACGAGTCTAGAAAAAATGTTATTAGCGAGCCTTTGGTGAGGAAGTCTAGCCTTGCCTTATTCCAAAAAATATCGTAACCGCTGAAAAAGGAATACGAAAATAAAGCTTCAGATCAACTCCGGTTCCAATCACAAACTCGTTACTGTGTGCAGGGGCGTAACTTCATACAGGCAACATAGGCACGTGCCTACACCTTTTTCAAACTGCTGACAAAACATTTGCATCGGTTATTATTCATTTAATGTTCACTTGATTTATATTCAGTAAAGATACATATTATTAACCCTAATACTGCTAAATAAAATCTATTCTGCTTAAATCTATTCTGCTTAAATTCTTGTCTGCGCCACTTTTCAATGCCATTCAAATAGCTCATTTAGTAGGAATAATTTAGATCTATCATTATAGTGGCCGAGTATCAAACATCATGTGTCCGGATCAGACACCGAGTTACTTGGTGTCTGATTCGGATCCAAGCTGCTTGAATATTCAATAATTGTCCCATTTAGCAGGCGAATGGTTAACGCCACATTGGATGTAGAGTAGAATTCAGTGAGTGAATGTGTTTGACGTCACTTCGATATTCAATATCGTTATTTGTTTAATAGACTATGATTGTTCCGTTTCTAGTGGAGCTGGTCAAAGAGCAGTGTGTCAGCTGTGGCTTTACAACATAGAACATCGTAAACTTACTATGGTGTTTTTGAATATTTGTTATTTGCTTATTTCGTTTCGCATAACTTTTGGTAATTTATTGTGAACTGTGAGAAACTGGTATGTTTCATATAAAATTCACATTACAAAGAAATTAACAGCATCTGTGACAGTCATCAAAACTTGCATGAACAGCTAACTGAAACGCCTCTTATAGTTTGAATAGATCTTTATTGTATGGAAATATATATTTTTTGCCACTTCATCATTGTCATGTTTTGGCGGCAGCTGATATGTACATATAACAAACACGTGGTATTCAGAGTGATATGATAGCATGGGGGAAGTTATATCTATATTACAGTAAATATTAGTTTTTCTACCATGAAACTTATTTTATTCCTGGTGCAGTTTTGAAACTACGTAAAGCATATACACATATGCAAACACACCCGCGTGCGCACACGCACGCAAGTACGCGCACACACGCATACACACGTTAACTAAATTTAACCTTTACTTTTTAGGCTTACCTTTTATATACGACTTCTCACGAACTAATCCGAAACTGGAGATCTACCCAAGGGGAGTAATCGCGTAATGCGGTTTAAACTAATATCTTTTCAGACTGGGCAAATAATTGTTTGATTTTATGTATTTCGAGGGCCTATGATATAGATCAGAACGGAATGCTAACCTTTGCTTGTTCTAAAATGTGTATTGTTAAGTCAATCTACCGTATGTCATGTTCCGAAACACGACGATGTAGATGAACATGTATATACGTACATGTAGGCATATAGTTTATGGAAGGATTGTAATAGTTCGTGTTCGGACTAAAATTGTGTACATGTATCCAATCAGATATTAAACTTCTTATATTTACCAGTATTTATGTTAATATTCTGGTTTAAATTTAATAATCGCATGTAAATCAAATTGATTTGAAGGGATACACCCGTTGAGGTGATAACTAAAAGTGAAACTGTCCGTACGTTATTTGGTGGAAAATCAAATCAGGCGTTGAAGGTGGCATTTCCGATATAGGCGTGCACGGTGGTTGTTTCCGCCGTGTAGTGATTTTGCCTTATTCGCATTTATTATAATAAATTGCTGCATTTTAGGGTATGTATTACAAGCATGGATCGTTTCCCTTGCACATGCATCTGTTGCATGAGAAAATCTGTTGTTAAATCAACAAAAACACCATTCTGATAATGAGGCGTGTTCTGTGGCCATCGGAAAGATATATCTTCCACACGTTGTTTGAACAATCAGCGAAACGAACAGTCAAATTCATAGATGTCGTGTAAAGTGCTTACCTTCGGATATGCGATGCACTTTATTTCATGAAAATCGGGTTCGTATTAGCTGAGAAAATGCTAAATCATTACCTCGAATCGACAATTTCGGTCTGCGAAAAAGACGTGTTGGTGGGCACAAAACCACGTGACTTGACTACATTGATTTTTCCCGAATGTCGGCGCAAAAATATTTACCCCTTCACCAATTACATAAATACATTGTATTTAGGTCAATGCCTTCACTGCCGCAGCAATTATTCGCATGCGCAATATTTCGTCAGCATCGTTTTAATACTTCACAGATTTATTAAATTTTGGGCATCACAAATTGGCCGAGTGTCAAACAGCTCGGAACCGGATGAGACGCCGAGTTATTCGTCGTCTAATGCAGATCCAAGCTGTTTGCATATGAAACTATGATTGTGGCAGTGACATGGTTAAAAGCAGCAATTACATTGGGTTTATCACGTGCCCATTTTCCTCGAATTTGGCGCCTACCTCCCTGAAGCCAGCACATAAAGAGAGAGGCTGGAATGGCAAAAATACTTAGAATGGTTGTTTTAAACGCACATCGGTACATCTATGTGAATAATTGGGTATGCTTTGCCAGGTATAAAATACGTCATGCAAACTTATTAGCATAACAATTAAGATAACACTTTAAGCACAGTAGTTTTCTGTAAACAGAGTTCTTTAATTAAACTCATCATAATGTTTTAATGTTAAAAAAAAATATGAACCGTCGTACAGATGACAAAGATTTGCAATATTGCATATAAATAATATCCCTTTAGCTCATATATTTTGAACCCACATTTATTGTAAGAATATGCTACCCAAATACATGTAATTTTTGGTTTAATTGCCATATTTCCATTTCCGGACTACATGTATTTTATTCCAGAATACTGGGCCCAAAACATACAATTTCAGACAGCTAAGTTATAAAATTCACTTGGTGCAAAATAACATCTATTCATTTGGTGTGAAATGACATCACGTTGGGGCGAAATGATATCAAGTTGGGGTGAAATGAGATCTAGTTGGGGCGTAATGAAATCCAGTTGGGTGTAATGAAAATTGGGCCAAATGACATTGGGGCGTAACGGTAAAATCGTGTTTGGGCGAAAAGCCAATGGAGCCACGGACTTACATAGAATGGACAAGCAACTCGGCCTATCCGCAAAATGTCTGCCGTATAATAGCGCCGGTCGTAGAGGCGTTTTCAATGAAAATTTGCTGGAGATAAGCGGGCCTTTCAAGCATCTCGATCACATGATACTAACGGGTACTCGTAAGCGCCTATCGATAACTCTATGCCATATCTCTAAAAACTCTATTCAGGAGGTTTATCTGTTCAATGATGAAATAATGACCAATAGTGATCGATTTAAAACACACTAAGGAATTCAAACAATCCATTTTCAACACGCAACCGGTCCTCATTTAAAAACCTTAAGCTTTTTAAATTCGGCTTTGTAGACGATACGGGAGATTTTACTTGAGGCATACAGTGAATAAAGCCTGTTGCTTATCCTCTCTATGCAAGTCCGTGATGGAGCGAAATGTCGTGTACCCCGAAAATCTTGTGTCACACATTTTATGCGATATCGATTTTATCTAATTGTCAGATTTCAGTTCTTCTGTTTATATCACAAACAAACCCATATATGAAAAGACATATGAAAAGAGGCTAAATGATTTGCTAAATCTTCCAAAAATGTATTTAAAATTTAATTTTAGTACACTTCAGTTTGAATGTCAATGCTTAACTGTGGACACCACAAAACATTCTTTGCGTGGAAGGCCTTTTCTCAAACACTGTGTATGCTGTTACTTTGAAACTTCACACACTTATTGTTAAATGCAAAGATTGCTGTGGTGGATCGGACATATGCGTGTTTTAATGACAAGGAAGACATATGGAAAGAATAAACATACATTTGTCTAATCGTCCAGCGGTTTATATTACGTTTTGTTTCGATACACTTCAGTTTGAATCTCACTAGATAAATGGGAACATCGAGACGAGTATAATACTTTTCTTTACTTACTTGTGCTTTTAAAGACAATATCCAGCAAAATACTTTTATCAAAATATAACAATTATATATTTATACGTCCACAGGTCCTGAACATCCATACGTCACGAAATTCTGAAAGTCTTGTATCACGCGTTTTATGTAATATCGATATTATCTCATGTCAGACTTCTGTTCTTATGGTTACATCACAAACAAACACATATGAAAAGAGCAGAAATGATTTGTTATTTTTTTCAGTAGTTTATTTCGACACACTTCAGTTTGAATGTCAATGCTTAACGGTGAGCACCACAAACCATTCTTGTTCACACTTTATTGTCCTATTGCATATCACACAATCATTTGTAATGGTATCATCATGCTGGTGTTGATATATAGCTTGCCAGTAAATGTTTTCATTAATAAGCTA
>JAULCE010320729.1:0-10515 GCA_032359355.1 Macoma nasuta | reverse complement strand
CTAAACATAATCTCAAAGACAAAGTATTGCTTAATGTCAATGGTTTTGAAGACATTATGGGAAATAGAGCATTTGCTTTATTTCTCATAATTTCTTCAAATGTTAGCGACAATAGATACGCAATTATGCGTCTCTAGGAGGGAATGAGTTTAGGAATATGCCACACTTAAAAAATCACGCCTGTGGAGTTCCACCAATCGAACTTTAACATACGAGTGGTGTTCATAATGTTATGTCAATGCACGAGTTTCTCGCTATAGACGGGGTAAATCGATAATGGATTTTACGCATAGTACAGAGCCTTTCAACACGGACATATCGACACAAAACACTTTTATGTAATTTAGATATATCTCTTATTACAAAAGTTTGAGAGTGGACATTCATAGGCTTCTTTGTATAATGAGTGTTGGATAGTGTGCTTCTAAGGCCGAGGAAATCATAGTGTATAACAAGACTCGCTTTAATATTGGATATAAAGCAAAATACATTTATAATGATCTCGTGCATGTTTACGCAACAAATACCGTATCGTATAATATTATTTGCCGTTGGCTTCCAAAGTTCAGTTTGGGACAATATTATGTTAACGATTCCCCTTAATCTGGTCATTCTGAAAGCATTTCAAGCAAGAATGCTGTCTAAAGAATGCAGAAATCATATCAACAGACGGGCGCTGTACTATTCGGCCGTTAGCACGGATTGTTGGTCTTTCTTTAGGAAAATTTCATTTCATTCAAAGAAAGCAGTTGCAAATGAGGAATATTGTAGCACGCTGGATCCCCCATTTACTCACAGAGGAACAGAAGCGCTATCGTGTTGCTGCTGCTGAGCAACTACTGAAAGTATTTCCAAACTTTGACAAATGATGTTTTCTTATATGTTGACATGAGATGAGACATGGGTGCATGTTTTTGAACTTTTTGAAACTATATAGCGACAAGGTTTTTCGTAGTCTCGAATCACGCTTCCAGAAACGCCGTCCGAGGTCTGGACTGAAGAACATTTTTCTCCTTTCATGACAGTGCGCATCTCATAAGGCATCTTTTGTGACGTCATAACTGCAAAAGTAGAAGGCTAACGTACTTCTACATGCTATGTATTAACCAGATTTGGCCCCATGTGACTTTTCCCTGTTTTAAAATTGAGGCAAATGTTTGCTGGAAGAAAATATAAGTATAGACAAGCCCTCGGATCTAAACAATGCCAGTGCCTTAAGAGTATACCTCTAAAACTGTGCCAGATTCCTTTGGCAGAAACTCTGAATCTTTGTATAAAGTGTAAAGATGAATATTTTGAAGGAATGAATAAAAGATTCATCATGATTGACATTACATACTGAACATCCCTCGTAGAGTAACAGACTCCTAGAATATCAAACTTAACCGCAAAATATCCTTTACCTCGTATTAGAGCCGTTTGGTCCTATTATATCAGACTACTCTTGGAAACATTTTGGGACAGCATTTGGTATTATGAGCCGGATGTAATTCATTGTGAATAAATTCAGAGGAGTGAAGTTTTAAAGAGTCGTACATCATTTCAGTTGTCAGATAAAATAATGATCTGACAAAATATTCATATGTCAATTTACATTGCCATCAGGTATTTGTAACACAAATACTTTTGCCATTTTGTATTGCTTACTGTACCTTTTAAATTGAATACACAAAACTTAAATAAGATCATTAATAATTATATTACCCACATATATACAGTTGTGTACGAAATCAAATCAGGCTCTTCAATTATTTCCTGTCACATGCGCCTGAAACACCGATGACTAAAGTATTGCAATTGTTCCTGTATATTTACATGTAACTGTTCCTTTTAACTCTGTATAGATTGGTTTAACTTCAAAACACATTTCGTACGAATTTTAATTGACCAAATGGCAGGTAGTCGAACCTGTAAAACTATGTTTCCTATTCATGTAAGGACTCTTTGTGATATACGTATCTAGTTACATACGAGTATATTGTATAACTCTTTCAATGTAGAACCCGAGTTAAACCGAGTCCTGGTTCTGAGCTGAAGTATCATATATAACACTTTTTTTCCAAAGAAGCGTCTTTTAGCATCTCTGTAGCACACGACTATTGAACATTTTGTAAATACAATTCAAAAATGGCATTTTGCTTTTGCCTATAGGTACATTGAATTATGCTTTTTTCTTTCATTATTCTTGCGTGTCATGGGATGTTTTAATTGTTGGAGAATCTTAAAGAGACATTCAGTACAGGATACAGAAACAATAGCAGATAACCTGATTAACTATTTAGTGTCAAGTAGGAACGCTTAATACGGTTATGTTTTATGCTATCGAACCAAATCAGTAACTTTATATTTTTAATTTCCATAAACGATTCTACATATAAAAATAGATCCGAGGTCATAACTGGCTGCGTGGTTTCACCGCTATGCAAGTTAAGACGAACGAGCTTTGGTCACACAATGTGAAGCTTTCAAAATATATTAACGTAAAACTGAGCGAATAATGGGTAGTTTACATAATATAGCTATTCTATAACTCACATTAGCGATTAATACGTAGAGCATGGACTAGTTTAAGTATATACAGCATAGGCTACTCGTAGTATGTACAACATGGACTGCTTCGAGTATATACAGCATGGACTGCTTTAAGAGTATAGAGTATGGACTGCTTCAAGTGTATACAACATGGACTTCTTTAAGTATATAGAGCATGGATTGCTTAAAGTACATGTAAGGGTATAGCGTATGGGCTGCTTCAAGTGTATACAACATGGACTTCTTTAAGTATATAGAGCATGGACTGCTTAAAGTATATGTAAGAGTATAGAGTATGGGCTGCTTCAAGTGTATACAGCATGACTATTTTCAGTATAAACAGCATGAGATATCTTAAGTATATAATACCGACTACTGTTTGCCTTCCTTATTCTGATTTAGTAGGAGCTTAATGATGCGAAGAGACAGCTTAAATGAATTATCTGTAATAGCTTATTTGCATTTAATGCGGACATTGTCTGCATAAGTCAGAATTATATACCCTCTTGATTATCTGGTCTGTAAATTAAGATGTGTACTTAACTTTTATCCCGCTGTGAAAACTCTCGTCAACATGACTTTTAAACCTTATCCGATTCTCTTCAAATTTGCAGGAAGTATTGTCTGGGTTAAAACAGCTTTGATCGTGATAAGACACCGGGTTAATCAGCATATGATCTAGATCAAAGCTGTGTACAACCCTAGTAAGCGTGACTATAATCGTTAATAGTGGGATAAACAAGCATTAATTAAAACATGTAACAAAGACCTTTTGAAGTTTCAAGATATTTTGAAATATCATTTACTTTCTAGATATAATAGTGTGTACTAACACTGAACAGCAGATAGATGTTTTGTTCTGGTTTTGGACAGCTGCGTAAATATGTTGAAAAACTACAGTGTCCTCCAAAAAGTTGTTTCAAATATGTATACTATATACTTTTTTGGCACGAAATGCGTAGATCTTCTTCCACCAGTAAATGGCTGGCAGTCTCGAAACGACTAAACTACTGTCATGACGACCAACTTTAATTAATATTTGGTTGTAACAGGTTTAAATGAAATATTAAACAGTGAAACAATTACATAGATAAGCATTCGGCGTTCTGAATCCTCTAAAGGTGTTGTTATAAACACAGTGACGTTCTAGATCGGACGCCGTCTTTCAAGGCAATGTCTGATCTAGATTTTCACTGTACACAATGTGTGACAGAGTTAAAGAGACCATGTGTGAATTGTGCGTACAGTTTTGATAAATGTTGAGCAATAATCGAGACACTCGGAGCTTCTTTCAATGACTTTAACCTTTCACTCCACAGAAACGCATCTGTAGCAGATGAATTTTGAAAATACGAGTGAAATAGAGCATTTGTCACAATATTTTCAAAACCATTAAATCAAATTATAGCCCTGTGTATAAGTCTAAAGATAACGTTTGGAATAATTTGTTAACTGACATTTTCTCGTTCTTTTTCTTTTCTGTAGTTAGCGCTGTTCCTAAAACATTTTGGAAATACTTAACACATGTATTGTTTAAGGCAATGCTTGGTGTTTATTTGACTTTTTGACCTCCATGTTTTGAAATTGTAGAGATAAAAAATAAATAAACACTAATACGTACTTTTTATTGCATGGCTATGCTGATGACTTTACACCACGGATATACCTGTTAAAGCCTCTGTAGATAATGGGTATAGAAAGTAACGAGCAAATGCTCCATTTCTCCATGTTTTCAAAGCTAACAAATTTACACCAGGAAAAGGGACAAGGTTTAACCTTTTACTTCACATGATATGTTAAAGTCTTCCACAATGAAATAATCTGAAGAAACAAAATGAAATTCTTAGCAAAATAACCATTTTTAATTGCATTGAAATCATTGTAGGATATGGAGTATTTGCTCGTTAAGAGCATGTGCTTCATATCGTACTTATTTTCAATAGATATCAGTTACAGAGGACGCTTATAAAAAGGATAGGATTTAATTGCGTCATTATATATCTGCGACTAAATGGGAAGAGTTGTGATCCTTTATTGGTGTTAAGCGTGAGAAATTCCTATAGGATTTGCATCGCCTGTCAAGAACAATACAGCCCATTTTCCATAATGCTCACGGGAATGCGTCCTCGCGTTGGACAAAAGAATAACAAGATCAATGCTTAGAGAACATTCAGCTCGTGTTAAGTGACAGTTTGTGCAGTTTTCGAGGACTACAGAAAAAGCGAATGTCATAACTCCTAAACTCATTACTTCTCAACAAAAAACATGTGTTGACCATTCCCAAACGCATTATTTCTCAACAAAAACCATGTGTTGACCATTTTTTATCAAGAGTGCGCAATTCAGAAAGCACGTGTCAACGAAACGATTCTTTGAATAAAACTGAAAACTTTAACCAATACCTGACATGGCTATTTAGGCGAGATCCATTGTCGAATATATTATCATGATTGAGTTGAAGAGATTTCCAAAATACTACTAGCACGTGTTGGCTTTGCAAATTTTGAATTGCTGCATTTGATTTAAAAGATTATGTAAATGCTAATCATTCGAACATAGGTAAATGAACCGCGAGAAAAAAAGAAGAACAGCAACAACAACATACCTTACAACTATGTCATGGATAAGCCAAGAGAACGCAAAAGGGGAAATGACACTTGAATTCATTGCAATTGTGTTGGTGTTTTTCGCGAAAGAAATAACTGTTACTAAGTTGAATTTGCCACTCAAATTTCTTTGCTACACAATGAAACACATACCGAGTCTTAAAACTTCTCATAGAGAATTTGCGTCTTTTTTTTACTAAATATGATTTGATTTGCAAGCCGAGTCGATGTATCCAAAGCTATAAAACATTATTTTCAGCGTTAACTAACTATATTCTGCCCAACTGTTAAATTGCTCAACCAAAGCTTAGTTGTATAATCGTTTGAATCGTCTTTTTCAATACGATTAATTCTTTAGCCCTGAATCTGCTTAGGTTCATTAAAGCTGTACAGCAGAGCAAACATCTTAGAGTGAGATTAGTATTAAATGTGCAGATTATTATATTTGACATATTGACAGCGTAGTAGTATACATGTTTAACTCTATGTACTCTGAACCAAAAAAGAAACTTCATGCACGTACGTGTACATAATTTACATTGAATTCCTATAGGCTTTCTTGTACATGGTAAATTCTCCAAATGTAGCAGTTCAACTGACTTAAAATAAACAGATATTTACCCTTTTTCACTAAAGCACTGATTAGTGCAGCGTTAGCATAGTAAACATAGTATAGGATCTTGTTAGGTGTATTTGACATAGCTTGCATGATCTATTTTCTACTTTTAAAATTCGAACCTTTAAAATTATAATAGTGTTTAATTACAACAGCTAACATTTTCTTGCGAAATTCAATGTTGTTATACTTTCTGGTCATTCGAGATCATGAATTTTAACACTTTTAGTTTTGAAAATTGAATACCGCTTAAAGTGTGGACGTACACCATACGACATACCGCTTAAGCCGGTGCTAGGGGGCGTGAGTAGTGTTGCATCTTTAATTAATACTCATGAACAGACTCAATAAAACCGAGTCTGCAGCTTTCTGAATTTGAATTGGCTTTTTTGCTTTTGAAGGATCTCCCTTTTACAGAATTGAACATAGTTATGAAAGACACGTGCATAGTATAACTAATATATAAAATCACTCATTCGCAGCCGACATTGAGCCGATATTTTATGCCTTTCCGGTGTAAGAAGAGGGCATAGACTAATTGAGATTTTTCTGGTACATCAATAATGCCCTGGTTCTGAGTGGAATTAGTTTCGTATGCGAGTACTTTTGTTTGAAAACGGTCCGTCGCTAGCACTGGCAATATACATTTTGCGGAAGAGCGTATATAATGCTAGTCTGTCTGCATGGTAAGTATGTAAACAACTTTGTTGAAAGTTGAAGATCATTTCTGCGTCGATGAATGATTGAAGTCTGTTCCCACCGAAGCAACTTATTAGTACGTTACAGGCTTTGCAGACATAAGGCAACATTAGACTGCACAAAATAGTCTCAAACAGTTTTTAAATCATTAGTTCATTCCCAAAATAAGGTCAGAATCCAATCTTCCACTCAGGCAAGAGGTTTATCGACTTTGAAGTAAAACAGATAAGCCTGAATATTTAAACAGACGAGTGTTTGAGCAGACGAAAACTTTAGCAGCAGGTTAAGGGTTAAATTAACCCTTAGTCTTCTTATTACTATTACAGCGATTATAAAAACAGATTGTATCCAGATCAGACGCCAATATACTCGGATCTTGATCTTGTTGCAACCTGTTTGACAATCAGACAAAACAGACAATAGGTTAACCAAATTTAAAGGATATCGAACGATATGTTCAAATGAAGCAGACGATATTTAGAGCAGACGACAGATATCGCAGCAGGCTAAGGGTGAAGATTATCGGTAAAAAGGCCATTTGATGTCCTCAGCCGGAGGTCGTTATCTCACAGCAATCGTTTTCCCGGCAGGGATTTCATTGTCTAATTAGGTTATGTCGGAGAAAGATCTATTACAGAATCTCGCTGATTTGTCATTTTAAGCCCGTTTCTATCTCCCAAGACTTAACCAATTATCCCAGTTGTCCAACGATGGTAATTTTGACCTACGCGTGTAAATTGTGGCCGTTCGAAGTCATCTTCGTTTAGTCTAGTGACCAGTAATAACCCTTTACTCCATATGCTATTTTAGACTTAACCACAAGTTATCGTTATGATTAATATGAACGTTATCTATGAGAAAGGAAAATAACTATTTTGAATGGCTTTAAAACATTGTGGGAAATGCAGCATTTACTCTTCATTAGCTAATGCTCGTCTTCCTACAATGTTTTCAATAGTCAACTGCTACAGAGGCGTTTACAGGCGTATCTATAGAGTAAAGGTATACCTTATACAATTGGTTTCCGATTTTCAATGGACGAATTTACGAGATTTCGACGCAGTATCTATATTGATGGTAAAAATATATTTGAACAAAAATATTAGTTCAGTAGATAGAAAAGGTTATATAGTTTGGCTACGGCAACCTGACTAATTTTAAAACTAAGCAACTCTGTTTTTCTACGCCTCACTCGTATGCTTACGTTACTAGGCCATCAAAACTCTTGAAGGCTTGTAAGAAATCGAATACTTGTATTTTACAGTGTGAGGTTAAATTGTATCGATGAAATAAAATTCCATCTAAAACTGTATATACAATTATCATCAACTTAAACTTTTATATATTAAAGAAGAAGGAGACAAGATATCGAAGATTGTTTCGCATCCTTTAGCAGCATTTATATATATCGCCAATTTATAAAATAGTTCGTGATTATAAAATTAATAGCAGTACAGTAGGAAAAAACGCTATTTCTCGTTTAGACTCTAATGAAACGCAAAATAAATACTCGTATGTAAAAAGTAAATTGCCTGGAAGCTAAATGAACATTGTGAGTACGACGAATACAAACAGTTTGGAATCGGCTGAGACGCTAAATTATTCGGATATAATTAACTCAAATCTTTTTGGCATCTGTTATTAGTGTACAGTGGACTATGCTGTTACTTATAAACCTGTCGCCAAAACTGCTAGATTGCTGTTGCGCTCGTCATCATTTCGACGAAAAGAAATAATGCTATGTTGAAGGATCTAGATCAGACGAGGCGTTTCCTCGGCGTCTGATCAGAAGCCAAATGGTTTTACAGTCAGGTTAAAGTTACTTAAAATGTGAAGAAATTCGGACAAGGTTTATATATTAACACAATTATGCATAGCGTCTACTTAAAGGGACAATTGCAAACAGTAAGGCCCCATATCAGAGGACTCTTCCTGTCAGAATTGGGATGTTTCAACCTAAAGTTTATAGCACAAATGGACTAAACAGACGATGTTTTGAATGGTTATAAGAAAGGCTTTGAACGGCGCCGATGTTATATCATCTAATGAATGCATAACATTATTCAAGCAACAACGGACTAGATTATTCTTTCAGCAATAATACATGTTATTTGAAAGACCGGATTACAAAATCTGAATGATTACATGCCATGTTTGACGATAGTATGGCGTGAATATTATTGACATGTCAGCGAGATAGTGATAAGCTATAATTGACGGATCGCTGAAGCGCCCGAAGCCGCGTTCACTGAAATCAAGGGAGATTACTCTTATCATCTCCGACAAGCTAGACGGTCTATACAGACGCCATATTGTCTACAGGTTCCTGCAGACGAAATGGCGGCTGTATAGACCGTCTCTGGGCTTACTTTCCCCAGCGAAAGTGGCCTTTGTTATGCGATAATACAAATTTACTATTTGAACACAGTCGTTGTTGTAAAACACAAATCGTAACAGTAGCAGTCAATTAATTACCAAGGTAAGCATATATTCAATGGTGGTTCAATGAGATCTGAGTTGATGACTGAAATAAAATAAATGTAACCAGGAGTAGAGGCATGCGCGTCTTTACAAGCCATAATATGTCTATATCACTATACCTAAAAAAAGTACTAACAAGTGATATTTGTTTAAATAGCAATCACATGTTTCGGTGTAAATTCTAGAAAATAATGTTGTATTTATGATTAATTTTGAGTTGCCATCGAAAATACTTACCATTATTTTACACAAAGTCAAAGTGAACCGTCCATGCTGTTTTGATGCCGTCTCATTCGGCATCGTACAAAACACAGCTTTCAACGAAATTTATTCTGACGAGAACAAGAGGTATTAACAAACAAGTCATTTAACGGCATTGCTGTGCTTTGAAGAGTTATTTGTACCCCTAAAGGTACATTTGCATTTTGTCTTCGAACTCTTGGGATTCGGTTACTTCCCACTTGAATAACACATCGATTACATCTTTTTCAATAGAACTTTTACTCTCTTCATTTCTAAACCATTCTAGCAAAAATGGACTCCATTTCATTCCAAAAAACGCACACGGTAACAAGAAACCATACCCCAAGTATCGTGTCTATAACCACTCGTGGCTCAGCAACGCGCCACTAATCATCAATGTTATACCTGCTACACTTGACTCGATGTGTACTTTATCTAGCGGTACATTTAAAACTTAGACAAATATACCTTATTTAACGATATACAAGCATGAACTGTCCAGATAATGAAATGCATATTCGTGAACGTGCGTTTGTAGCAAAATCAAATTGGAACGTCTGAATGATGATGTAAACTTTTTACCAGAGGTGATAACACTTTAATTAATTTTGTACTTGTGCTATACTTTGTTACTTTAGCCGACTATGTGTTCTTTGAAACAAGAATGGAACTTGATAAGAAGAAACTGGGTCATATTGGTTTTAACTGTATTTTATTCGCTTTATTGTTTACAAGGTAGGGTTACATAAAATAATACAAATTTCGTTAGCGAAAAGAATACAGAAAAAAGCAAAAGCTTATGTTAAATCTGTCTCCTTTACAACAACATATTAGATCACGTTTGGGTCCTATTGGTGAAACACCGACACAATATTTCTTTTTAATTCTTCGTAAATAACATCAACTATATTAACTGTCGAGGAGATCAAATTACGCTAGCTTCAGGTCATTTTTACACTATAGTATGATTTCCTGTGAGAAATAAATGATGATCTTAGTTGGTTATTAGGATATATTTTGGAATGATAAATTACAGAAGCTTCCTGATTTGTTAGTTTATGACAATACCATCTTACATCACTAACTTTGTTTTCCCGATAGTTCGACAATTATAATTCTGACCTACCAAGATCAAGTTCACATTTTATTGGCAAAAGTAGAAAAGAAGGTCCAGCAGGACACACCACATAAAAAAAAACATCCACACGCATATCACTTTAAGAAGTTCTCTTGCAACACACTCAAACAGGCACATACTCACAAAGTAGAAAATAGATCATGCAAGATATGTCAAATACACCCTACAAGATCCACATCCAAAAGCTTACCTTGATGATT
>JAULCE010320618.1:0-10515 GCA_032359355.1 Macoma nasuta | reverse complement strand
CAGACAATAGGTTCACTAAATTTTAAGAAAATCGGACGATATTTAGAAATGAAGCAGACGACATTTTCAGCAGACGAAAGTTTTCGTAGCAGGCTAAGGGTCAATGCAGATCGAAAGTAAAGCAGAACGCTCCAATTGGAGCTTTCTGCGTTACTTTTGATCTACATTGAGCTACCACCTCCCTTTAGGGACATCCATGCTTCTTTATTTAGGGGATGCATTAGAGGAGCGTTCTGTATAAGAGCTCCTCTATACGATCCTTTATCCTGCTGTAAAAAATCGTCTGCTTAAACTCACGTCTGCACTTTACGCCAACGTCAGCCAAATTGCGTAAAGGTTGGTGGAAATATCTATCGAGTGTCAACCAGTTTGGATCCGGATCAGACGCCGAGCATCTCGGCGTCTGATCTCGCTCCAAACTGTGTGTACATGTACAGTCAATTGTGATCGCACTCAGCAGGATGCCGTGCTATTATAATTGTCGGCTGGTGAAATTGTCGTCTGCATATTCGTTTTGACTTTGTAAGTTTCGCTTCAAACTTGATAAACTTGATATTGTCTGAGTACCAAACAGCTTGGATCCGGGTCAGACGCCGAGTATCTCGACGCCTTACCCGGATCCAAGCAGCTTGAATCAATGACCATAATCGCGCATGATAATGGTAAACGTAGCAGACAAAGATAGGATGTAGCAGAGGCATCGGTGGCCTAGTGGTTACGGTCTCCGACATGCAATCGCTTGGTCCGTTAACGCTGATGGTTCTATCTTCGCAAGAGGGGAACATTTTATATGTGAGGAAGTATTTCGCTTGACTTGCGGTTGGTCAGTGGTTCTGCACATGTCTGTAAAACCGCAAGGTTTATCATGATCCGAGCCATTTCTGTCCCTAAACCAGCCTTTTGATGATTTTTTATATTTCATGTTGCTGTTTAACAAGCACCATGAAATATTAAAAATCGTAAAAAGGGCTGGTTTAGGGGCAGGGAAGGCTCAGATTAGGTTTATCAGGGTCCTCCTTTAATAGTGATTAGCCGAGAGTTGCGAAATGACTAAGATACAAATTTCTAAAATGGATATAGATCAAACAGAACCGGTTCAAACCTCTTATGAACCGCAGCATGGTTTTTTGAGAGTTTTGAACCGGTTTGTAAGCCATACAAGCAATATCGAATAGGAGTTAGACCGGTTAAACCGTCAATTCAATAAGGTTCAGTAGTCTTTAACATGAGGTGTGTATTCGACTGTTTCACTATGACACGCCACCTTGGCTAAACTTGTGACCGAGAGTTATACATCTTGACGTGGATTCAGACACTGAGTAGACAAGGACAATGTATACATTTTTTTAATAAAAGTGGTCAAATCTTAGTCAATGATAATGATAATGGGTTTATACTTTTATAACACGCATACATTCGACTTAAGGGATAAAGAACTTGATTGTCACATATAATAAGACCTAGAAATCAGACGAATACTGTAAATATATATCATTATGTTCATAATTATTTAAATAGATGAACGTAGCATAAACATATTTGTATTACATGAATCCTCACCACAAATGTTATATCTATTTCGATAAAGGAGAAATTTCAGGTCAGGAAAATGTTAATTTTAAGCAGTTTAGAAAATAGCATGGGAAATGAAGCATTTGCTCCTCGGGAGCAAATGCTCCATTTTCCATAATAATTTAAAAACTCTTTTTTTCTGAATATGTCAAAATGCCTCAGTTTGAGGTTAAGAGTTAAATGAAACTTAAACAAGTTTCAGCATCAAAGTTTCATGTTTCTTATTCAAACCCAATCTCATGCACAGCCATCATTTGCAAAGAACAGCAGCTGCTGATCCTTTGCGTGGCAAAAATGGATTTTTGGGGATTGTTTCTAAAACTATGGATTCAAATTGAGTGACTGAACTGAGTGAAAAAGACTTGATTTAGGAGTATGGATGCGCCTTTCTTCTGGCTTGTATCAATATTTCATGAAAATGGTCTTAACAAATACCTTAAAATGCCCAAATTGGATGAAAACATAAACTTTTGAACTAGTAATCTGGTGTGTGCTAGGGAGGCTGGGAAGCTTTCTTTTATCAATTGCACATTCTGTTTCAGGTTTACAAGTGACAAGCCATTCCCAGTTTATTTGACCATATGTGTTTGTCAACGGGCCAAGAAATCTGAGGATTCAGCCTCTATTGTGTACTGCTAATTTGTCACCTTTTGCAAATGAAACTTGGGTAGACTATTGAATGGAAAACTTGACCGATTATTACAGTACTTAGAGTGATCGGAAGCAGTGTTGTGCCAAGTCTGCACATAAGTAGCTAGAGATAAACTTTTTTGTCTAAACTCTTTGACACTCATCAATATTTCAAGTGTTTACTTCCTTAACCCCTTCCTCCACAAGCTTTTTTTTAGACTTATCCACAAGGAAAGAATCTTATGAAAAAAAAAATCTAGGCAAAGAAAAGTGTCAATTTTTAGCTGTATTAAAATCATCGAAGAAATAGAGCATTAATTTTGCTCATAACGAGCAAATGCTCTATTTCCTACATTTATTTCAATAGCAATCAGTTGAGCTGTGCTAAATGGCGCTTGTGTGAAGGAAAAGGTTAACTGGAGATCAGGAGAGTATATGTTTATTACACAACAACTAGGACATGTGGCAGATGAGAGATATACACTGCACAGTGCATGTAAAATAATGTATTATCTACTGAAAGTTATATGGGCCACGTCAATCAAAAAGGGGCACTCGGAAATAGCAAACAGTGAAGCTCCAGACCAGCCGCCACGTCACTGACATTGTGGCTGGTCAGGGTCTGCACTGTTGGCACTCTTAGAGGACATTCAATACTACCTTTAAATGAATACAAATGGTAAATTTCGTGACTAGATGCTGGAATAATAGCGCTGTACAAGAGCCGAGTCGCCGCTTTTTTTATATGTCCGAGTGCCCCTTTTCCTGTGATTTTGGCCATATGCACAGTGGAAGGAATGCTATTCTTTCCCCGTGAACATGTTAGTGATCACAGATAAGCTATTGAAACAGTTTTGGACCAGATCAGGCACCAAGTCACTTTGCATCTGATCCAGCTCAGGTATTTAAATACTCTGTATGCATTTTTTAGACTCCCACATTATGAAAGTACATAATGCATATGAAGATTATGTAAAACAATCACACAATATTTGAATGATTTTGAAAACATTTATAATGAACAAAATGCTCCAATTCCCACAATTTTTTCAATAGTAATATACTACCGAAGCGTTAAGAGGCATATCTATGTAATAAAAGGTTAAGGGAACAATAACCTAAATTACATGTAGTACTCTTTTGTTTGCTTTATTTTAGTGTTCAAACGGTAAAGAGTAACATTTATCCCACTAAATGAAGATGGACTGAAATAAGCCAATTCACGAGAAAAGCTGTCATAACCCTTTACTCCATAGAAACACCTATTGACACTGCTGTAGCAGATGATCTTTGTAAACATTGTAGGAAATGGAGCTTTTGGTCATGATGAGCAAATGCTTTATTTCCCACCAAGTTTTCCAAGCCATTCAAAATTGCATTCACTTTGAAAATCTTTCTATCAGAGATTGTCCTTTTGGATAGCTCTTAACATAGCATATTTAAATATGTTGTTAACAGTTTGGACCCTGATCAGACAGCTCCTACGGGAAAACCCATGGGTTTAAGTTGAGGCATAAAGCCAGGAAGGAGTGTTGTCCTTTTCATTTATCCAACCAGTAAAGCTGCAGCTGCTACTACTACTCCTACTACTACTATGTATTACTACTTCTATTTCTTTTACTACTGCTTCTTCTACTTTCTCTCTTCCGTGCAGTAGCTTCTGTAACTATGCCTTCTACTACTACTATACTATACCAGGGTACCAGGTCTTGGCCAATATTCATCGTTATGCATGCAACGGAAGAAACTATGATGACATTTGCAGATAGTTTGGATACCATTGTGACCCATGTTGCTTGCAATGTTAAAACAATGTTTACAGAGAATATTTCTAAAATCGGGAAAAGTCCAGATATATCTGGAGAAATGGTCGGCCTGCTATACTACTACATCTACTACTTTTACTACAATGACGACTACTACTACTTCTATCCCTACTATGACTAGAACTTCTACTACTACTACTACTACACCTACTGCTACTACTTCTATGCCTACTAAGACTGACTATGACTATGCTTACAACTAATTCTACTACTACGACAACAGCTACTGATATGATGCCTACTACCACTACTACTACTACTTATCGGACGCTTACTACTACTGATGTGACTCCTACTACTACAACTACTACTACTACTTACAGAACGTGTACTACTATGATGCTTACAACTACTACTTATAGAACACCTCCTACTACTACTCAATGGACACCTACTACTACTACTACTATCATACTACTACTACTACTTAATGAATGCATACTAACACCTGCTACTGATACTTAGTGGGCAACTACTACTACTACCTACTACTACTTCTACTACTACGGCTGCGACTACTACTAATACTACTGTGACTACTACTACTACACCCTACTACTACTACTACTACTACTTAAAGAACAGCTACTACTACTACTACTGCTGTGACTCCTACTACTACTACTACCGTTACTACTACTACTACTGTGACCACTACTACTACTACTGTGACTACTACTACTACTACTACAACAACTACAGAATGCCAACTACTACTGCTGTGACTACTACTGCTGTGACTACTACTACTAATGCTGTGACTACTACTACTAATGCTAAAGCTACTACTACTACTACTACTTATAAAACGACTACTACTACAACTTTGACTACTACTACTACTACTGAAAGAACAAAAACTACTGCTGCTACTACTACTTCTACTACTACTGCTGCTTATAGAACGACTACTGCTATGACCCTTCCTACTACTCATACTACTACTTCGACTACTACTACTACTACTACTTAAAGAATGCCTACTACTACTACTGCTATGACTCCTACTACTACTATTACATTAACAAAGACTACAACTACTGCCCCTGTGACTCCTACTACAGCTACTACTACTACTACTACTTAAAGGACGACTACTACTACTGCTATGGCTCCTACTTCTACTACTGCTGCTGTGACTCCTACTACTGCTATGAATACTACTACTACTATTACTGCTGTGGCTCCTACTACTACTTGAATGACTACTACTACTACAACTATGACTTACTACTACTGTTTCTTATAGAACGACTACTACTACAACTGTGACTACTACTATTATTGAAAGAAAAACAACTACTACTGCTGCTACTACTACTTCTACTGCTACTTATAGAACGACTACTGCTACGACCCTTCCTACTACTACTACTACTACCACTTCGACTACTACTACTACTACTTAAAGAATGCCTACTACTACTACTGCTATGACTCCTACTACTACTATTACTTAAACAAAGACTACAACTACTGCCCCTGTGACTCCTGCTACAGCTACTTCTACTACTACTACTACTACTTAAAGGACGACTGCTATGGCTCCTACTTCTACTACTGCTGCTGTGACTCCTACTCCTGCTATGACTCCTCCTACTACTACTACTATTACTGCTGTGGCTCCTACTACTACTACTTGAACGACTACTACTACTGCTATGACTGTTACTACTACTGTTTCTTATAGAACGACTACTACTACAACTGTGACTCCTACTACTTCTACTACCACTACTACTACTACTACTACCTAAAAAGACTATTACTACTACTAAGAATGCCTTCTACTGCTGCTACTTATAGGACTACTACTACTATTTTGACTTTTACTACTACTAATTAAAGAACGCCTACTACTACTGCTATGACTCCTACTACTCCAACTTGAACAAAGACTAAAACTACCACCGATGTGCCTCAATATCCAGGTAAAAGCATGAATTATCTCCCTTGCATTCAAAGGAGACCATTCTCATTGACTAGTCAATCATGAATTATCTCCCTTGCATTCAAGAGAGACCACTCTCATTTACTAAGTCGGTCATGAATTATCTCCCTTGCATTCAAGGGAGACTACTCTAATAGACAAAGTCAAACATGAATTATCTCCCTTGAATCAAAGGGGAACTACCCTTGATTGACCAAGTCGCACATGAATTACCTCCCTTGCATTCAAGGGAGACAACTCTTATAGACTGTCAGACTTGAATTATCTTCCTTGAATCAAAGGGGAACAACTCCTGATTGACCAAATCTCACATGAATTGCCTCCCTTGCACAAAGGGAGACACCTCTTATAGACTTAGTTAGACATGTATTATATCCCTTGAATCAAAGGGGAACTACTCCTGATTGACCAAGTCGAACATGAATTACCTCCCTTGCACAAAGGGAGCCTACTCTTATTGACATAGACATGGATTATCTCCCTTGAATCAAAGGGGAACTTCTCTTGATTGACCAAGTATCACATGAATTACCTCCCTTGCACAAATGGAGACTACTCAGACTGTCAAACATGAATCATCTTCCTTGAATCAAAGGGGAACAACTCCTGATCGACCAAGTCGAACATGAATTGCCTCGCTTGCACAAAGGGAGACTACTCTTAAAGACTTGGTCAGACATGGATTATGTCTCTTGAATCAAAGGGGAACTACTCTTTATTGACCAAGTCGCACATGAATTACCTCCTTGCACAAAGGGCGACTTCTCTCATAGACTTTGTCAAACATGCATTATCTCCCTTGAATCAAAGGGGAACGACTGATTGACTTGGTCAAACATGAATTATCTCCCTTGCATTCAAGAGAGACTACTCTCAATGACAAAGTCAAACATGAATTATCTTCCTTGCACAAAGGGGAACTACTATTACAGACTTAATCAAATATGAATTATCTCTCTTTAGGTTCTTATAGAACGACTACTCTTACTGCTGTGGCTAATACTACTTCTATTACTTACAGAACGACTACTTCTACTACTACGACTACTTCTGCTGTGACTACTTCTACTACTACTGCTGTGACTACTTCTAATACTACTACTACTTCTACTACTACTACTTCTACTACTGTGAATACTACTACTAAAACTTCTTCTAGAACGACTACCACTACTGCTGTTACAACTAGTACTACTACTACTACTTACAGAACGACTACTACCACTACTGTGACTACTACTACTACTACTACTGTGACTACTACTACTACTGCTGTGACTACTACTACTACTACTAATCGAATGACTACTACTACTGCTGTGACCCCTACTGCTACCACTACTACTACTTCTACTTATAGAACTACTACTTCTGCTGTGACTACTACTTTTATTGCTGTAACTATTGCTACTGCTGTGACTACTCTTACATTTACTACTACTACTTATCGAACAACAACACTTACTGCTGTGACTACTACTACTACTTCTTATCAAATGACTACTACTACTGCTGCTGACTCCTACTGCATCTATTACTACTACTTATATGACATCAAAATCCAGTGGGAAGTAAGATAATTACTTCCAAACATTGACTCAAACATTTGTTTTCCTCCAAAACTGCTTGTCAGTGTAACCAAAATGACGTCAGAAACCACGTGGTATGGCCACCCTGTATTCTACTACAAGTACTACAAATACCTCTTATAGAATGACTACTACTACTGCTGTTACTACTACTACTACTTACAGAACGACTACTACTACTACTGCCGTGACTACTACTTCTTCTTTTAGAACGACTACTACTACTGCTGTGACTACTACACCTACTACTTATCGAACGAAAACTACTACTGCTGTGTCTACTACTACTACTAAATTTAAAATTGTTGTTTGTAACTGGTTTTGGATTAACTTTTACTTTTCTTAAACCAAAAAATTTTAACAAAATAATGCAGAAAAGTGAAGTCCCAGGTCAGACGCCGCCTTCTAAGGCGGCGTCTGATCTGGGACTGCACTTTTTACAATGTCGACTAGATCACTGTGATTCTTTGTGTACATGTATATCCACACTGTGTGTGCTGTTGTTGCCTGCGATCAGCAGAACTCGGAATTGAAAATAAACTGTAAAAACTGTAAACCTTCATGAACTTCTTGATATGTCCTCCTTAGGAAAGTTAAATTTAATTTAATAAACGTCAATATCAAACTCTTTTTCAAATTTTCGGCCACCTGGCCTTTTTCAAGATTTAATAAAGTACATGTAAACCTTAACTTCATTGATACACCTTTTGACGCCTCTGTAGCATAATAATTTCTGAAAAAATTAATTCATAATGAGCAAATACAGTCGAACCTTGTTAGCTCGAACACATTGTGACTCAATATTAGTTTGACTTAACCAACGTTCGAGCTAAACGATATTTCAAGAATTGTGCATATCTGGCGTCTGATCTGGAGCCATACTTCTGGCTATTTGGAATTCAATTTTGTCTCTACGGGACTTTTGTTTCAGTTCGAGCTAAGTGGGAGTTCGAGCCAAACGAGCTCGGCCTATCGAATTTTGACTGTACACAATGTCCCATAATGTTGTCAGCACATGCTTGAATCCTCATTTCTCAACTAAACCCTACGCTTTGACCATACATTATAGTAATCTTGGAAAAGTAGATTCTAATGAATGATCAAAACATAAGGTCTAATCGAAAAATATCGAAACAGATTGAAAAATATTTAAGATATGCACGCTTATCTGCAGTTCTGTTTGTTTACCTGTCAAAGCTTCAAGGTCTATAAAAACACTCTTTTTTTATTAATTTGAAGCTAAATTCAATAATTTAAGGGTAACTTTCCCTTCCTCAATCATTTAATAAACCTGTTATATGCACAATGTCACGATAAAATGCTAAATTCGGTAGTTTGGCATTTTTATGAATACGACAATTTTGACCCAGAAATGAAAAAGTACACGGGGCTTTTGTGTGATTGATGAAACGTGTTATTAGCTACAAATGTATGCACGTGTTAGCAAAATACCCGTTTTTTCTTATATAGCTTCAGTTTTTACAAAGTGTCTCCTAATTGCTTTGAAATTAACATCCTTGTGTTCGGACATAGAGGTTTCCCCATTTAGACAGTTCCATCCACCTTAATATGTCAGCTATCTTTATAGTAAGTGTGGTTGCTATACCTCATTCCTGACTAAAGTTATTGAGAGGAAACAGTTTTTTTTCTTTTTTTAGCAACAGTGACCTTGAACTTGACCTGATCAACCCAAATACAATCTCAACCTTTGTCTCTTTATACCAATTCTTGTTGCTATACCCCATTCCTGATTAAAATATTGAGCGGAAACCGTTTTTCTATTTTTAGCAACAGTGACTTTGACCTGATTGACCCCAAATACAATCCCAACCTTTGTCTTTAGCTCAGTTATCTTTATACCAAGTATAATGGTTGATATACTTTATTCCTGACTTAAGTTATTGACCGGAAACATTTTTTTATTTTCAGCAACAGTGACCTTGACCCGATTGACCCCAAATGCAATCCCAACCTTTGTCTTCACGGAAGCTATCTATACACCAAGTTTGGTTGCTATACCTCTTTCCTGCCTTAAGCGGAAACAAAAAGTTGATGCCCGCCCGCCCAGACCGACACCCAGACGCCCGCCCGCCAAAAGACATACTCTTTTTTTTTATAACCAGATTTTTTTTTAAAAAAATAACCTAGTTAAAATTTATGAATATCTAGCTATACGAAAAGTTCCATTGTTTTATTGTATTGAAAACAATGTAGGAAATTGAGCATTTGCTAATTACGAGCAAATACTTCTTTTCCAACAATGTGTTCAATAGTTATCAATTACAGACGCTTAAAGCTAGTGCTTGTATGGAGTAAAGCAATAATAAAAGGCCACAGCTAGACCTAAGAACCACTGGCATGACTTTGGTAGAAATTTTAACAAAAAAAAAGCTTTGCAGTCATTTTTATTCAATAAACGTTAAATAACAGAACAAAATATACAAGAATTCAGCATTCAATATCATGGAATATAATGCCATTTAATGACTTTAAATATTACAATGTAGTTATGTATATAGCACCCAGTAGTGCACTCAATAAAATTCTTAATAGGTCAGTTTATAATGTTTTATAAATTTTCTAATTATGCATGTATTTAGACAAAATTTCACATACCGATATTTGAACAAACAATGAATTGGTTTTTGCATTTATTTTTAACTGGCTCACAATGAAAGTACTTGGTTTAGCCATGCTGATCATTATAGCATGTTTCGTACGTGCGGGGCATGGACACCTATTTGCATGTGTTCGTGTATGTTTTTGTCATTACTTCAAAATACTTGCAGAAAAACACAAAACATGGTGAGAATGACTGTTGAAGAACGCGCCCGATCCGTCGGAATGATACAGGCCGGAACTCAATTACCTAATATGTCACATACGTATGTAGTAAGTGGTAACTGAAATATTTTCATGAAAACCAGATAATTATCTTAACATGAAA
>JAULCE010320507.1:0-10516 GCA_032359355.1 Macoma nasuta | reverse complement strand
AGGAAGTTACAGCCTGGACAAGGCTTTTCAGTCCCAAATTTGACCTTTAACCTCAATTTGTGACCATGACCTGGTAGGTAGGGTCCTTGTTATGGAATGCGACACATCGGCTCATGACTGTGAACAATTGTGCCAAGTAAAATTAAAATCCTTCAATCAGCAAGGAAGTTACAGCCCGGACAAGGTCGGACGGACGGGCGCACACTCGCACGAACGGACGCACACACATACACTCGACATACATTTGGACAGCTATGTCTCGCATCCCTCACAGACGGCTCGACAATAAAACCATAAAAAAACATGACAATGGAATTGTTTAAACGCATTTAATTGAATTAGATTTCTGTCGTTTAACTCTTTCCATGCCAATTGACACCATTAAAAAACGTTCAGTCCCAGATAAGCCGCAGCTTTATCAAGGCGTCGTTTGATCTGAGACCCTACTGTTTGCCATATAAATACGTCTTATGATAGAGGTATCCACTTATTCCCTAACTATTTTGTTTTCTTTGCGTACAAATATGTCTGATACTTGTCGCAGACAACTATTTTAAATTCGGCAGCGATACAGTTAAATTGATTTGTTTATATTTTAGGATTTCCTATGTTTGGTTTCTCCTAAAGCAATATAAATGACAGAGAACAATATGAATTATTTGGTGCACTATGTCTTCAAAGGTTCATAATATTATACAGGTAAATATCTAATCTTTATATGTAATTAATATATAAATATATGTCTTAGTATTGAATATGATACCTTGTCCAAGTCACCAAAGCCCTCGACGTCTAACAGAACAAGCACTTGGTTCTTGTCCAGTTGACGGTACCGGCACCAGATCCAAATACCTTTTGTACAAGCATGCGTCTTATTGCCAATGTTAAACCCTGGAAAGGCGAAACAAATGTAATACTTTATATTGTCTTTGTGAAATACACAATAAAATTTGGTGTACACATGCACATCGTTGTATGAAAACTGGCAACTATTGCAATTAAGCAATGTAATTTGATGAAACTATTGTGTCGGCCAACGTATTTTCTTAAAGAGCTATACAGCACATTGTGTTTACTCTGATGATGAAAACTTTCATCACCTGTCCAATCTAGGTTATGTAAATATCATGCAAATGCATTTTTAGTAAACATACAAACTCCCGACAAATGTGTGGTGCGTCATATAAAGAACATTTATCATGCAAAAGTGGTCGTCAGTTACCCTGCACTATTATTGGGATATTTTTAAATTCAAATGCATACGTGCGTAGCATATTTGCATTTAACTGCAGTTTACCAGATTTTTCTCCAGCAAGTCTATTGAGTAGATATGACTTCCCTGTTCTGTACAGGCCCGTAATTCCCACAACATTCAGTGGGCGGTTTATTTCATGTAGAAGTTTCAGGGTCTTCTCATTACATCGGAGTTTCCCTGTTTGCTCGTCGGTAAAGATTAGTTGGATTGGTTCTTTAAAGAGTTCTGAATCATTTCTGTAAGTTGAAGACAAGTATGAATAAACCCCTGTTGGGTTTTATAAAATCTTTCATCTCTATATATTATCATTAATATTCATCATGATTGCTCAGTATGAATATTTTAAAAGACAATCGTGTATTTCTTCGGTGACAACCAAATATGGTTATTACAGTAACCTCATGTATAGTGAAACAATTGTTGTTATTGCTATTAATTGTACATAGCCATATAAAGATGTGAATTCTTCTGATCTCGTCTACGTACATTAACTTTATGCATGTTTGATCTTTGCGATCTACAAGAATTGAATCAACGTTTAAAAAGTTTCATGATGACATTTGAAATATTGAACTATTTAATTATTGATTTAAATCAAGATAATAATATTCATGACATGTACATATAAGGAAGAACAATATATTTTAGTAAATGATTTTTCGTCGTACTATCTTTGGTCTTACAGAAATAATTATGTCATGTACTCATATACGTTTCAATTCAAATAGAGATAGGATATGCTTTCCCGTCGTAATATCTTAAGTTTTTCATAGCTTGCTAAGGGTCCGCACTTATACAGAAACAACAAGTGATAAATAAATTGTGTAAATTTAAAAGAGAGGTCAATTATATCAAAAGTGCTAGATTTGAATGACTACTATTAAAAAGTAGCAAAACTACTAAAAAATGTTGAAATTGTCACAAGTATTATGTATATACAGTAATCTTTAAGACAACGGTAACATACCCTTGTACACCGGCAGATAACTGAGACTGAACTGGCAGTGCACTGAGAGTAAACTAGCTGTGCACTGGCAAGTTACTTAGAGTAACCTGTCAGTGCACTGGCATTTTCTATTTTTATAAACTAAAAGAAAATTCTTAACAGCCTAGAATGCACAACATGCAATATGATCAGGGTCTAATTGTTGTAACCTTTATTTCTATATATCTGAGAGTAAACTGAGAGTGTATGGCAAACTCATGACTATAGGTGGACTGTAAGTTTGAAAATATAATATAATGAAGGAAATGATAACAATAGTGCTTGTTATTATATACATAATCATATATATTACATACTTTAATAATTATTATTATCATATCGTCTTAACAAAAAATGTAGCTAAACTTATAAAATAAAACTAAATGAAAATTTGTATCATTCTAATGTTTTGATTATAATCATAATAGTATCATAATCATTTTTGTATTTTTCACATACAAAATTATATCATTTTCAATATTAATGGCCGGTTAAGAAGCTGCTGGAAAGAAAGAAGCACGAACAGCAGTAGAAGCAGTAGTCCGATTTATTTTTTGGCGTCTCTTGTTCACAAATATGAAACCAGCCAATTAAAGATGTTACATTAAAAAAAACACTTTCGTTTTATTTCAGTCACCGTTTTTTCTGTAACTGATCTTGGTCCATACTACACGTATATAACAAGCAGTCATGTCAAATAAAATGCTATACAAAGGTTATGGCCATAAAGGTTACATATTCAATAGATAATGCGTGTAGGAAGAAGTGACGGTCATTGCAGTAATCCTTTTATCATCTTGTGAAAAATCTCCACTGAGGTGTGCCTGATCGCTGTTCTTCACTTTTTTGTGGAGGTTTGTCTCCGAGTCAACTTATTCTTAGTATGTAAGCTATACATATACCAGTGTTGCCTTTTATTTGGTTACTG
Organism: Macoma nasuta; assembly: GCA_032359355.1. Classification (NCBI taxonomy): domain Eukaryota; kingdom Metazoa; phylum Mollusca; class Bivalvia; order Cardiida; family Tellinidae; genus Macoma; species Macoma nasuta. The sequence goes on along the minus strand of JAULCE010320507.1, from coordinate 7,348 downwards.
ATTCACTGGTTCACTGATTGATTAACAAGGGGTTTTATTCTATGTTATGGCGTCATTATGATTCATTCTTTGTGTCCCTTACATCATCGCAACAATTTGTAGACCCAGATCAGCCGATGTCTTTTAATGCATTGTCGAAGTAAGGTCTGCATTTTAAGGAACTTTTTTTTAAAGCTGTGTAGACCCTGGTCCGATATTGTATTTTGAATGGGGTGTCGAATCCGGGTCTACACTTTTTGTCAATGTCATAGGAGCCCTCTACTCAGTTTATCGAATCAAGCATATTTGTAAAAAGTGGGATTTTTCTGTTTTCCAATACAACGTTCACAGTCTTTTTATATTCTAGCTAAAGCCTAATCATTTAACCATTTCACTGAAACATTTAAAATTACTGGTTGTAACTGGTTTTGAATCAAATACTTTAACGAAATAAACAGGAGAATTAATTGAATAAACTATTTTTACCGTATATAACAAGCAGTCATGTCATATAAAATGCTATATAAAGGTTACTGCCACAAAGGTTACATATTCAATAGATAATACGTGTAGGAACAGGTGATGGTCATTGCAGTAATCCTCTTATCACCTTGTAAAAGCACCCCACTGAGGTGTGCCTAATCGCTGCGCTTTACTTTTTTGTGGAGGTTTGTCTCCAAGTCAACTTATTCTTAGTATGTAGGCTATAAACATACCAGTGTTGCCTTTCATTTGGTTACTTTTCTATCTTGAAATATGAAGCATTGATTAACAACGCGTTTTATTCTATGTTAAGGTGTCATTATAATTCATTATTGGTGTCCCTTACATCATTGCAACAATTTGAAGACCCAGATCAGCCGATGTCTTTAAATGCATTGTCGAAGTAAGGTCTGCAATTTAAGAAACTTTTTTGAAAACTGTGTAGACCCTGGTCCGACATTGTATTTTGAATGGGGTGTCGAATCCGGGTCTACACTGTTTGTAATGTCATAGGAGCCCTCTACTCAGTTTACCGAATCAAGCATATTTGTAAAAAGTGGGATTTTTCCATATCCTAGCTAAAGCTTAACACTTTAACCAGTTCACTGCAAAATTTAAAATTACTGGTTGTAACTGGTTTTTAATCAAATACTTTTAACGAAATAAATAGGAGAACTAATTGAATAAACTCTTTTTTCCGGAACCCTACTATTTGCACTAAGTTGTGTTGCTACAAAGTGAAGACCCAGATCAGACGCCGCCTCCGTCTGATCTGGTACTTCACTGATTGCAATGTTGATTTTAGTCGCCTATGTTGGTGAAAGGGTTAATGTCTTAGTTAAATGACCCATCCTTTGCGTCTGAAAAGTAAACATGATACTGCTTGGTGAGCAAAGAGTGCAGCGAGACCAGTCACTTCATCTCTAATGAGATGTTTAGAAAAATGTCGGTTCATGTTTATAGTAAAACTTGATAATACAGGTAGTATAAGTATTGTATGTTTTTAAATTCTGATTTAAGATCGTTCCCATCTACATGTTATAGTAATTAGTAGTTAGTGACTTAGGAATAAGTTGTGGTCGAAGCAGACGGCGACGAATCCGTCGCACCTACATAGAGAGAACCGGAAGTCAGTGCTCGAAAACAGCCCACCTTATCACAATTATGTAGACAATTATGTAGACAATTGCCGAATACAGACCTCTCTATCAAGGGCTCCTTGAAGTGGTTCTGTAGGTAGAATTACTATAATGCGATTGTTAGTACTCGAGTTCCATATCACGAAAAAAGTGTCAAACGGATCTAAACGGACATTCTATGTATATAGATTCTCTGATGTACGCATCTGCTTCCTCACACAAAACTTTATTATCACAGCCAATGTGCTTAATACAATCTTATTAATTCCTTTTCTTTCTGATTGCCAACAATACAAATGTAGGATTATAACAATGGTTGATGATTTATATTAGCCTATCATGCACATGTATCCGATTATAAATCGTGCAGAATGCGGTCAGGTTAGAAAGTACAAAAAGTCCTACTCTCTATGACACGGTGAGTAATTGACGGATCGCTGAAACGCCCGAGGCCGCGCCCACTTAAATCAAGGGAGATTACTCTTATCATCTCGGACAAGGTAGACGGTCTATACAGATGCCACATTGTCTGCAGGAATATGGCGACTGTATAAAGCGTCTATGAGCTACACTTTCCCAAGCAGCACCGCTGATCATTTGAAAAATGCATCATTAAACACCTTTGCTTACAAAAACAACGCTCAAATGTCGGAGAAAATGGCGGACGACGTCATCTCCGTCATCACAGAAATGACGTTAATGAGCGGCGATATCTGATTGGTCAAGCGTTTTGTCGGCGATCCGTCAATTGTATGTGGAGTGTAATAGTAGTCGATTGAGTGCCATACAGCAATCAACAAACTACACAAAGAGGCATTTATCTCACCTGATGACACGTAGTAGTTAGCCCAAGTGTTGGAAACAGAATACAAGATCTTTGGGAAACTTGCTTGAATATCGTAGGCACATCTACCACCTGCGGTTAACACCAACAAAACTTGCGGATCGTCTTGGCAGCCATGAAAGTGCTGGTTGATGTAGAATCTTCTTATAGAACCGAACCTATAACAAACAATGACCACTGTATGATTTCTAGCATTAGCCTTGAGCTAATTTTGACTCATTCACAATGAAAGTCTATTATGAATGGGGAGATCATTTAGAAAAAAAATATCTATAATTCATAAATATCAAAACAAAAAGTTTCATTTAAAGGCGTTTGCGGCAGTAATAAAACATGGCTCTCGCGGGTATTACGTAACACCGGCGTACGGATATTTCAAACATGTTAACATTGTTTTAAATATTGTGTATAAGTTTTTGTTACTTGTTACCTGATTAATACAATGCAATGTGAAAAGTGCATATGCATTTTTCACATTGCATTGAATTAATCGTTTTTATGAGTGTAATGGTAAATGGCTCGATATGGTTCTAAACCGTAGAAAAGTGTAAATCTGGTAACATAGAAAAGAAAGTCAATAAAAAAAAATAAAGTATCGGTGACCTTTCATATTTCAACAAGTTTTTGCATGGTCTTTTTAACTTCAAAGTTTAAGCAATGTTTACTATTTAGAACAAAAACCAACCTTAAGTACTGCCACTTTCTCCGATATTTGAGCGTTGTTTTTGTGTAGGCAAATGTGTTTTAAGATGCGTTTTTCAAATGATGAGCGGTACTGCTGGGGAAAGTGTATCTCAGAGACGATCTACCTTGTCGGAGATGATAAGAGTAATCTGCCTTGATTTAAGTGGGCGCGGCTTCGGGCGCTTCAACGATCCGTCAATTGACCATGCAGACGAGCTTCACGAAACGAAAACTTCCTGTCTATGCATAGTTTCGGTTTTCTTCTTAAGAAACGTAAGTACACGTTGGTTTTGAAAGCCGTCGAAATTTCTTTCTAAACAGCTTTAGTGTCGATTGCCGAAATGACAATTAGGTGTTTGCTTACCTATACCGGAACGTTCTCTAAAACCACTTTAACATGGCCTAGGTCGTTTTATATAGAAAAGTAGCCATCTTTTAATTTGGATACCGCATACTTTTAAAGGGACGAAGTTTCCCCGCCCATGCATTAACTAACGAAAACCGATACAGTTAACCTGATTAACTGCACAGTAATGGCGGTCGTAAAACGATGCAGCTAACCAGATTAACTGCACAGTAATGGCGGTATCGTTTTCTTGATCTCTTAATTTTCAGATATATCATTCAGTTTGTCAGCCAGAAAGTTAATTGGTGACAACTTCATCTGCGATAAGAAAATATTTCCACGTTTTCGTTCATATTCATGATATAACAAAGTGAATAGAACATGAAAGATATTCACTGAATGGATTATCCACACAAACATTCGTGTTTCCATTTCTCATTGACACATCTGTCGTGAAAGCGCGGAAATGTTAGGTCTAGTTTGTTGGTCAATGAGGAAAGCTTCCCTTCATTGATTGGACATTGTAATGGGATTTCATTGTTTATGTTCAAAGCGATCAATATTTGGGATCAACTGTGCATAAAAGTCACGAGGATAAGCCGTGTTTTCTGTAGGACCGCCTCCTGTTTACATTTTGGCCATGTTATAAGTCATATATTGCACTTGCTTCACTGGTGATCAACGTTTACCTTTCTGAAATGTGCAATTCCATTTTAACACTACTACGCTACAGTATAGTGTCCACGAAAGGTACATGCACTCGCCGTAATAACGCGAATACACCATTTTTATAAAAAAAATTAATATGAGAATTTACATGAACAGAACTAAATGTTCTACGAGCAAAATTGAGACAGAATTTTGCAAACAGTTTGGATTCATACCAGATTGCGGATGCAAGTGAAACTAAACTCAATTACGTTTGGTAACGTAGTTGTTGGTGCATGCTGTCTTACAATCAGGTATGTTCATGTTGTTCTTGAGGGTATGCGTAGCGTAGCAGAGCATACACTTAGTGTCAATTTTTGATGAAAAATGAAAACCATACAGCGGGACGGACTTTTTTCCTGAAAGCTAATAACATATGTGAAGGAAGAAAACATTCCTTTCCTCCAGGGCTGCTAAACCTCAGCAGTTGTGTCTGAGAATGCCTGTACATACATTTTCGCAAAGTATATGTCTATTTAGTCTATGCAAAACATATTAACTCCTTCATTTCTTATGTATATTTTGTCCAGAGTTGACTGTGCCTCTATGAAATCAATGCGCGACGAATATTAATTAAATCACGTGATAGTCATGAATATTTATGAAATCACATGATGCATTAGTTCCGAAAGACAGTTAAGTTCAGTGCTTCCAGCTAGCCCTTTAAAGAAGGGCGCTGCGCCCTGTCGTACTTTCCTGGCGCCTTGCTTTTTCGAGCGTCCTGTCCTTTTACGGCGCTCTGTCAAAAAATCAAAAATAAATGCCTCTTATCTTGCGCCTCATTTATCATTGCACTAGATAATGGGGGATTTTCCAAGTTCGAGCTATTTTAGGAAGTTTCGAAAGCACGAGCAGGACGAAAGTAGAAGGTAATTCTGAGTCTATAGAGTCTTCATGGTATTTATGCTACTTGAAAAATACATAATATTCAAACAGTATGGATCCTGATAAGAAACCGAGTTATTCGGCGTCAGAACATAGCCTAAATGTTTGTCACTCATCTCAAACGAAATTTATACATGAATGAAGGGAGACAACTATATTGATTTTACTTGTATGAAAAATACATGTTCAATAAAGTTATCTCATTTAGTTTGATATGTAATATAAGTTTTGAAATATAAATGATAACTGATAAACACTCTCCTGAATCTTCTTTCACATAAAGTTTAAGACTGCCTTTGATCAATGTTCATGAAAAAGTTTATTTGAGTTCTAGATAAGAGACATATATTTTGAAATTCTACTGAAGTATGTTTCTTATTTCTGCATCTGTTCTCGTTGTGTGGCAATCATTCATAATGAGTTGTTGCAGGATATTTTCTGTTGGGGAAATGAGAGATCTTAGATATGTTGTGTTCTCTTATCAATTGCTCATAATAAAATAGTATTTGCTTAGATCCGCCTTTGAACGGTATTGTTGTTTGAAATGCATTGTGATTTTCATGTGTGTGGCTTGTTGGGCTAATTGCCTTTATTTCCTAAATAAAGCTATCTATTTATATAGAATAGATAAGAGCTAAACAAGTTTGTGCTCGGTCTATGTATACACTGCTTTCGATGATATTTCCTTTTTTTCTTTTAGCGAATATGTTTTTGTTTACTGACAGCCGAATAAAACATATATGTCAACATTTTCTTTCCCTCTCGTGACAATCATGCACAGTCGTAATACGTGCTATCTATTACCGTTGCATCGCTATTTTACGCAAACGATATAAACGAAATGCAAATAATATGGGAAAATGAAGTTTTATGGCCATTTGGGAAGATGTTATAACTAAGTTTCAAACAGTTTGGAGCCATATCAGACGCATAGTAAATCGGAGTTTGTTCTGGTACGTGCCGACAGTGTTCAATGTATTACGCGTAAGATGGTAAATGATAGCGTGACGTCCACTGTACAACAATTTGCACGAGATATGGTTTGACTAATATGTTAACAGACATACATATTGTTTAACCGAAGTGTATACGATTAATATAGACATGTGGTTTACAAAAGAGTAGGTGCATAATATTTAAAAGAGTATGTAAGTAAGTCACTTGTTTCAAGTCAAAGAGAAGTTTCAGTTTTTTGTATAATGAGCATAAAGCAATAAACAGTTGTCAAAAAAAGGAAGAAAGCATGTAATATAAGATATCAATAATACTGACACGGTTCAGAGCAGCAGATAAGAAATTGCATGTATAACTGACATAAACAAATCGCCATTCGACACCATAAAATGACCACATACAAGGTGATTTAAACAGATGATTCCTACAGTCGACATAAACACTAATGTCCAAAAGACAAACAAGAGCACTGCGACGCAAAAGCCAGTGCTCGTCTTTTTTTCAACGTCTAAAACGGACATAGCTGAATGAGTATTAAAGCCAAAGTTATGTGACTTAGCAAAGACATGCATATTGCTCATAGGAACATGATGTTTTTGTGTACTCAATTTGATTTGAAAATGTTAAACTTTTTTAAGTTATGAGGTAAGGTTACTCAGCAAATACACCTCCTGCATAATTGTACATGTCCATGTTATCGGAACTAAAAAAGCAGAACTTACAGTAATTTACAGTAACAGTTGAATATTTACAAGGCTTAAAAAGCATACCATCACCAGTTCTTTCAGTACTTTGATTGTAAACAGTAGCGTGGTGTGTAGGTCACTCATTGAACTGACAAAGAGGTATCTACTTATTCCCAGTAATTTTATTTAATTCATTTTAATAGTTCCTCGGAGTTTTAATTTTACTTTGGACATGGCACTGAATTAGATCCGGGTTAGGCTATGGATTTTGACTACTGGAAATGTCGGAAGTCGTTTTAAATTAGCCGGTTAGTATTTATTAAGGGTTTATTTTCCCAAAATATACCTGCGCAGTGCCTCCCTGCGGCTCTGCCTAGGCATATAGATAGCGGGTAAAATGACAATACAATTTGACACACCTTTTTATTCAAGCCAATCAAAAGGTCGATTCTAAATATTCTGCATGTGAAGGTTGTCTAAACCGGAAACGGTATAGTAGCTTCGAAGGAATTTATCAACCTCACAAAAACAGAGAAATTACCATTAACATAGTATTTTTTGATAGTTGAGAGCCATTTATATCGAAAGAAAAATATGTGTTTCTTTATTTTGTTGGGCTCGAATAATTAATGTATGGTCG
>JAULCE010320396.1:0-10517 GCA_032359355.1 Macoma nasuta | reverse complement strand
TTTAACCTATCCTCCGCGATATATTTTCGACTCACCATAAGGTAACACTCTTATGAACAATTTGTAAATCTGAATAAAATTAATTTCAGGAAATGGAGCATTTGTTCGGTACAAGTAAATGCTCCATTTCCTACAATGTTTTTAATAGCCAATAACCACAGAGGTGGTAGCGAACGCTTCTGTGGACGACAGGGCTAACTGAAACTAAAATCTTAACCAACGACAGAAGACTCATTATCTTAGAGACTACCAGTGCTGAAATATTTAGTTACTTAACATCTATATAGGTATATACAATGCATGTTTAAATGTTGGTCGATATGTGTATACTGACGTTCATACTAAATCATTATTTCTTACTCTGTGCAAATGTATGACGCCAAAGAAATACATTCGGCATATTCAGAATAACCCAATTACTTGAAAACTGTGTTTATCTAGAAAATCCATACCGCACTAAAGTTGACTCGTTTAACAGGTACTGGCTTCCGACTAGTGGTAGTCAGATATCACTGGCGGCCATTCTTAACCTTTAGGCATTGGTCATTTGTCCTATATTCAAGTCATTTATAGAGAAAAGGAAAGTCCGTTTCAAACAAATAATCTGAATTTAATAATAACCGTCTAATTAGAGTTATAAATAGGAATTCATAGATAAATTCGCCCTTACAAAGGTTCAATTACACAGGAAGATCGACTTGCTGATTTAAAATACTCTAACTAATTTAGAAAAGTTTATTTTATATTGGAACAGAAACGAACGGTTCGAGTCAAATGCATAAATACTACATTGAACTATTAAAATACACAAGTCCTTTTTAACAGCATTTAAAGGTTTCGTAAGTGTTACTGCATAATGTATTGACATTGAATATATTTCAAACTTACATAACTAATCTAAAATTTGCAGATACACACTATAAATCGTTCGACCGCTCCATACATGTTTTACTATACATTCAGCAGTACTCATGTTAACAGCTGATCGAAAAGTAAATGAACGCAAAACATTTAGACATATTACAAGATTTGCTGAAACGATAGTATTCATGTGTTATATATCTATTGCAGGTATATCTCATGTATGTGTTTTTAATTGTCCCTTTACTCTAAAATGTTTATGTCGCTTCAGACTTCTGCCCAAATTTTTTAAACCATTTAAAATGTTCTCTAGCCTTCCTCCTAGATGTTCTTCCTTTACATCCAAAGCTTTCATTTTGTAGGAGTCTAAAGCGGTATGGCGTATCGGGTTAATGGAGTAGTTTGCTTTATTGTGAAGATAGAACTTGGAAGAGGTGCTTGTTATACAGATAAGAGATGATGTTCATGTCCATGACAATTAACTCTTTGTCAATAGGAAAATTGGCTGACACAAAAATCGATTTAATTAACCCGGGCAACGTAAACCTTAAAAAAACTTATTACGACTATAGTTGCAATAGCTTGAATTCTGATCTGACGCAGAGTAACTCGTCGTCTTATCAGAATCAATACTGTTTGGTGCCTATAAAATAGTTTCAATGTTTTTAATAAAGTCCGACAATGTTAAATAATGAAGCAGACAAAATTTTGAGCAAACGATAGTTTTCGCAGATGGGTAAGTGTTGTACATGGGAAACCGCTGTTGTTTATTGCATTTATTGTAAACAAAATAATCACAGCACCAAGCGGACAAATGATCGAATTTTTATACTCTATAAAAACTACTTTGAAAGCCGGGAACGGAAGGTGTATGTTGGATATTTTTATTGTGCCGTTCTGGCATGCCCTTGGTGGCTGCTCTACAGTTACTCTGACTTTAGACAAGTAAGTGAGTACATTTGATAATTGGCGAAAACAGTCTATGTTTTTAATATTTCCGTTTTACATATATTGCATAACTGGATTTTCCATTACTGATGTTGTGGAGCAGTCGGACGGGGATACCGTTTATTTACACTGTACGTCTGATGGGGTGGTGATGGGATAAGAGTGAGGTTGGGCGCCCCTAAACCGGTTTAAACACCCGAGTAGCGTGTTTGCCACTGACCGTTCCAAGTACCTCCTATCTTCACCCTAAATTTGTGTCTGGTTTTGGCCATGTGATGTGTGTATTCTATATGTAGCGTATGTTTTGGTTCCCGTGTATTTGTGTGTGTGCGCGTTTGTGTGAATGTGCTTGTTTCTGTGCTGTTCGGGTGGCTGTTTGTTTTGTATGTATTGTGTGTCCGGCAAGACCTTCTTAACTACTTTTATGTCAAATCTCTGCTAACACTATTTTGTTTTCTTCAAATTTTAACTTTATATGTTATCACTGCAATAAAGTTTTGACTTTTAGTGAACAACGGTTTTCCACTGACAATCGAAATTCAAGTGCATTGGCAATAACATCAAGGCCGAAATCAATTGTTGAAAATTCTACCGTGTGAATATCCTCAGCTTGAGATATTAAATGAAAGCGGGATCAGATCCTATTTTAGTATACAAAACACTTTTGTAAATCAAATAAGGAGTCGTGAATTTGATTTTATCATATTTATTTTCACAATACATCAAAATTTAGCTCGAAAGTTACAGCGAAAATCACTTTTTTCCAAAGTTATGTAGCACTAAAGTAATAGGCATGTCTGGTTTACCAGAAGCGGACAATGAGATATTTATATGTCTATATTAGCCTTTATCGATAATTTTCGTTTGCTTAAAGATTCGTTGTCTTAGTATCGAATAACTTGACTCCAAAAATACACCGAGTTTCACGGCGTCTGATATAGATAAAAGATGTTTAAATGGCTACCATAGTCGAGAATACCAGGCTAAGTGTTAATATCTCAATACGTCATGTTTTATATTATTCCCAATTATCGTGCCGCTAAAACAATAGTCCGCTAAATTCTCGTCTGTTTGCTCTTTTAACCTTGTTCGATTCTCTTGAAATTTAATGAAACTTTTGCCCGAGTATCAAACTGCTCAAATCCGGACCAGAAGCCGAGTCAAACAGTTCGAATCCGGACCAGAAGCCGAGTTAATCTACGTCTGTGTTGGATCTAAACTGGTTGAAAACATTACTTTGGTCGCGGTCGGCGTGCTAAGGGCTAAGGCGCTACATACCTGGTTGTCAGCTAACTGTGAATGTTTAGTTTCTTCTCCTCGTTTTACCTCCCTTTTCTCGAGTAACGACCTACCATTCTTCTTCCGCTTAAGTATTTTTACTTTATCTTGTTGTTTCTTCTTCTTTTATGTTCTTCTTATGTAAGATCGTTTGCATTTCCGCATATGCCTATTTTACAAAAAGTAATATTTAAGTTCTCAAGCTATTCAACTAACCTTGAACTCCAAAGAAGAGCATTGTTGCGCCTCTTGACGAGCATATGCTCAATTTTTAACAATAGTGAAATACAATTTACAAATGATACTTTCATTTGGCCTAGATATTCATCCTTTTAATCTGTCGCCTATATACAGCATTTAGCCCAAATACACTCGAAAACCATTGGTTTACTCTCAATATCTTTATTTTGTTAAATCATTTCATTTTGATATAGTTCACACACAATTTGTTTTATATCGATCTACTGCCACAATTGTTTTCGTTTTTATACCTTGTAATTGTTTGTATTATAATTTACGTTGAAATTTTAACTTATACTAAACAAGGTTCTATATGCATATATAAAAAAATGCAAACTTTGCTGAAATTCTAGTTTTTATAAACACCAATAAGTAACCTTCGCAAACGTTCGGTAAGGTAGCATTTTATTCCAGTTTAAATCACCACAGCAATATATATTGTCTTTGGTAAAGAAAATTTGATAATGTGCAGTATACACACCAACACATAAGGTAAATAAATCCGATTAGAAATATGAACACAGTAGATGGAAACCGTTTAAGTAATACCCACTGTAAACTCCGCCAAACAACACTATTGATTTCACATTTACAGACAACGAGATTAAGTCGTGATTAGAATACTTTATTTCTTAAATACAAAGTAAGATATACATCATCCGATAACATTAAATTAATTACAATGAATAACGACATGTGATGATGGAGACAAATTGAAATTAACTTTAAGAAACCGCTTTATTCATATTAACTGAAATGAAACAGTTTTCATAGAGATGTATTTGCTTCACATCAGACAAACAAAAGCAAATAAAACAGCCAGATAACATGTGTTTTTCAAATTATTTATATGTATATAGAAAAACATGCAAACCTTTGCTGAAATTCTAGTTTTTTATAAAAACCAATTACGAACCTTTACAAACGTTCGGTAAGTTATTGTTTTGTGCCAGTTTAAATCACCATAGCAATATATATTGTCTTGGAAGTTAGAATCCGAAAATGTGATAATGTGCAGTATATACACCAAAACTCCACTTAACAACACTATTGATTTCACATTTACAGACAATGAGATTAAGTCGTGATTAAAGTAGGCTATCTTAAATACAAAGTAAGACATACATCATTCGATAATAGTAAATTAATTCCAATGAATAACGACATGTGATTATGGAGAACAAATGAAATTAACTTTAAAAAAACACTGAAGCTGCTTTATTCATATTAACCAAAATGAAACATTAATATTTGCTTCAAATCAGACAAACACGAAGGCAAATACAACAGCCAGATAACATGTTTTCAAATTCAAATTCTGATTTCTTCATTAAAATACTAGTGTTACCAATCGCTAGAATCGTCTTGAAGAGGCGATTCCAACGAGTGGTCAAGTCATAGGGTTTAGTGAAGACATAATTATGCCAATGTAGATAACATGCCTATTTCAAATGCATACCATTTATTCACTTGACCCTTTTATATGACCACTCTATTAGATAAATATTTAATATATTAAAACGTAGAGATATAAAGGAAGTTACTATGTTAAATTTACAAAGATTTTCAAGATTTCAAGATTTCAAGATGTTTATGTCATCATTTCATTAGGCTAATAAGCCCATGAGGCATATGAACATATAAATATATGGCGCCGATAGTGTATTTCAGTCTATTTTGTCAATGCCTAACAATTTACAGTTCTACATTATTATTATATATTTTAATTTTCATTTAAGAAATTCTTACGTCGACGAATTTGAATAAGAATGCTATCTTTGTTTGTGGAGAAGGTACCAAATAATTTTACATCTAATATTATTTGTGCACAGATACAGTTCCTTCTTTAATAGTTTATCCTTTTTGGACTGACTAAAGAATGAACAGATTGGCTATGACATTATTATTACAAATGCCTATCTGGATTCCGAAAATCTGATAAGAACATAAGAGACACTATCTGGTTTGTTAAATGCTGCCTGACGAAATATATGCAGTTAAAACTGTATATACTTACCGCTTTATAAATGACTAGACCATAAGTAAACAAAATAAACGGCAACATACTGTAACCATGTCTACTCATATTCCTAATTAAACCTTTCACTGCCAAAGGCGTCTCAAATCACCATTTGAATTAGTGCAATTCCAGATCAGACGCCGCCGTAGAAAGTGGCATCTGATCAGGGACTCTTGTTTATAACAAAATTAAGTCCGAATATAAGGGTTTCGGAATATTCAGAGTTTGTTAAAGTATTTCCGTTATTTCTTTCGTTATAGTATTTGATTTATAACCGGTTACAACACACGATTTTAAATTTGGCGATGAAAGGGTTAACAGCACCTCGAATCAGATCCAGATTAAAGTTTACATTTGTTGAATTCTTGAATTCGTCGCTTCATTTTTTCAAAATTAGTCGCAGCAAAATAATTAAGTTCAGGTTGCAGAATAGCTTTCAAAATATGTTATGCCAATAACATATTCACATGTCTCTCATCTCAAACATATAAGAGAAGTCCACTGTTTCCCCTAGTTAACTTTTGATAAAAAGAGCTCTTCCTTATTCAAGTGTTTCTCTTACTTAAATTATTTCCTCCACAGAAGCGCCTTTTAGAGAGCCTCTGTAACTAATGACTATTGAAAACATTGTAGGTTTGGAGCATTTGTTCGTAACGAGCACATGATCCATTTCCTACAATGATTTTAATACATTCTCAATTCCAAAATGGCATTTTCTTATACCTAGATTTTTATCAGATTATTTAGTTAAAAAAAGCTTGTGGTAGAAATGGTTCAGAGAAATATTGAGTTTTACATGTATTATAGACAAAAGAACATTCTGATTAAAATGTGAAGATTAATTATTTGCTTTTTCTTGAGACAAGTTTTTTGATAACTATGTCTAGACTACCACTTTCTGTAATTTTGATAATGTTTTTTCCTGCTTATAATTGCTTTCCGATTTTTGGTATTTGGTAGACGATATCTAACACGATCTGATTGGATACGTTTTTTAAGCTAGTAACAAAACAAAACAAATGCAATCAATTTTGCAGTAAATAATATGCTTTAATGAGTTCAGTTATTGCAATTTACATTGTTTTGAGTGAAATTATGTGCGATACAAACATTTATGGTGATACCGTATTTTTGAAAAAAAAGAGATTGAATTTGCTTTTAAAGACGAGTGCATAATTATCATAGGCTGAGAAAATGACATTTTCAACTTAAGGGAATTCTAAAAACATAGGCGAAGTTCGTTTACTCGAATGTTGATACTTTACTGATGCCCCACAAGCCATATAATAAGCCATGTAATATTTCCAATTATTTTGCGAGAAAAATAATGATGGATAAGACAAACACCGCGATATCTCGCGTATATGTACAATGTTCGATTTAACGGATACTCCAAAGGATGAGACACGGAAGTCTTTTATGTGTGAAAAAAGCTATTACCAGGAACTGGTAAACATTATCGCCCTTTCAGTTAATGTCATTATAGATTGCGGCGGTCGATATACGTATTTTTATATATAAAAGGTTTTGATCAACCTCGTTGTGAGACAGCAACAGTGACATTATATACTAACGTTATCAATGGCTTTTTCAGTCCTTATATCGAATTACTAAGTTTCTTACCATGTCACTGTAGCAGGTGTCATTTATCAGGAATCAGTTGAACCAAAAAGCGATTAATGGTTTTACACCCCCTCAATAAGTGGGAGAGGGCTTACAAGAGTCCGTCCGTCTGTCCTTGCTCACGAAAGTATAGTTATGTGACTAAATGTCCGAAGGAAAGAAAAAAAAACTTTATTTTACTATCATTAAGTTTAGGCCACCGTTAAAATTATCCAAAAATTATATTTACTGACATGAAGGATGGGTCCCCATTATACTTTCACAGGGTTAGGTTATGGTTAGTGCACTATTTGCCTATGTTTTTAACATAATATTTTAGCCACGGTGTTAGGTGGCTAGAAATGATGTAAGGTGGTTGCAAAACCCACATAATGTAGTACAAATACTCAAATAAGTACTCATGAGTACGTCCGTCCGTCTCTCCGTATACAATAAAGGTTATGTCTGGGGTTCATTAACCTGTCCAGTTCGGGATTGTTTGGTTACAAACTCATTAAACTTTACAGAATCGACTGATGGGGTTCAAATGTTATACTTTGTTTAGAGATTATATAGTGTGTAACCCCAAAACTACCCTCTCATAAGAACGTCCGCCCGTCTGTCCCGTTTTGTCCAGAGCATTACTTGCTGATTTTTCAAGGAATCTTTTTTAAACTTTGTATATTCATTAGTCATCATATGAACCTGTGCATCTGTGTTCATGATCGCTTGTCTGGTAAATTGATTAGAACATTTTTTGACAGTTTTGACTTTGAAAAATTGTATGGATTTGTCATTGCCTTCCGAGTACTGAATGGATTTGCATTGTTTCTTCTAGAAGTATTTTCATTATTTTTCATACAATGGTAAAGGCCAATGAAAGGAAGTGCTGTGGATGGGGCCATAACTCTAATTTGCCTTATAACAGAGTTATTGCCCTTATTTAGTTTTTTCTTGTCAAGAGCATAACTTGAAAAATACGGGATGTAATTTAATAAAACATCATATAAAGGAAAAGCTCAATGGGAGAAATAGCAGTACATAATACCATAACCCTAATTTACCTCATAACAGAGTTGTTTCCCATGTTTCCTGTTACTTGTTAAATATAGATCACAGGCTGCTGTTGGAAGATATTAGTCACCTTAAGTGATATCAAAGCTAGTTCTTCATGTAAAACATAAGCATTCACTAGCCAAGACAATGAATGTAGAGTGTGTGATTGATTTGACAAATATTTGATTTAAGTTTATATGTATATGAAAAGTGCATTTCATAGTTCGACTTAATGTGGGTACGGTAAACTAAAATATGACCTGGATCAAATGTGTTAGACGAAGTTAACTTCATAAAGGATTAAAAACAGCTGTTTCAAATACATGTAAGAGCAATAGTGTCAGTAAAAGTATCTGTCTGGCATACTTAACCATCCTCCGTGTCGACCAAAAGACCAGGGACTATTTTGATAAGTCTTAATTTCATTCGAACTTCCGGTATTTGAGACTTATCAAAATAGTCCCTGCAGTTAATGTATGTGCTTACACAACAAAAGCCTTAATGTTTTGGCTGATAACAAATTTGTTCGGCAAACATAAATATGAGCCAACCGTGCTCGACCTATCGAAATTCGACTGTATTTCATTTGAAGAACGTGTGACGTTCAGTTCAATGTCATGACAATTGCAGTATTGTCACGATACCGATGTCAAATTTTACCTCATAATTTGATTTTCGGCGCAATAACAAACCAATGCAACAAGAAAGTTTTCCTTAGAGTATAGCTGATTTGCCATATTTCCATTCAACACAGGCATCTGAAGACAAACAAATGTATCTTAAATTCAGCTAATAGTTTCACCAAATTTGAAGCACATCAGACAAGGTTAAAAACATGCTACAGACGAGAGTTTAAGCAGATGAAAATTGTTCGTAGCGGTATATGGGTTAACAGATGCGACAAACACTTTTGGAGGTAAATTAAGCTTTTTTTCGAATATTTTTTAACCTTTCTCTACTTAACACTATGTTGTGTCAATCTAGAATTGTATTTACAAGACGATTTTATTGAATGGTCTCACAATAGGAGTAAGTGGGGAAAAGGATTTTAGTGTTTTGGATATGGTGGGTATTGATACGCTTTTCTCGTGATAAAAAAGTCTTACTGACTTCGAGAAGTGCTACTCTGATTTTCTTCTCTGATCAGGCTGTTTACGATTTATATATTTAGAATATGAATTATTATTGATGATTTGTAATACAGTGTGTTCGATAAGTAGACGCTAGGAACTGGCCGTGGTCTACTCTGTTTACAAGGGAATTACAACTACCCATTCCACCTCCAATTGCATAATTTATATCCTGTCTTCGTGTAAAGTATAAATATCATATAATGTGTAGCTGTTTTAATAAAATAGCCACCTTCTGAACATTTACGCACAAAGTATCACCAAGGGAAATATCAATTACAGTATTATTCAGGCTGCTGATACATTATCCACATTATCTGGGCAGTGATGAACAGGCGTTGCAGTTTACTGCGAAGTGTCACGCAATATGCAGCATTACATAGCGCCAAAGACGTTAACTCTTAACCACATATACCCGACTTCTTAGGCTTTTATATTAGATGGTTTATTTTAACCCTTTCCTCCATAAGCTTTGTTTGGACAAATCCATTAGGAAATAAACTTATGAAAAAAAATATAGGCAATATTCTTAAGTGTTTTTCATTGTTTTGAAATCATTGTAGGGATTGGAGCATTTGCTCGTTACGAGCAGATGCTCCATTTCCTACAATGTTTTAATAACCATCAGTTACAGAGGCACAAAAACGCTTCTGTAAAGGCAAGGGAGAGGTGAGAAGATGACCTTGTTTTCGCACTTTGTCCAGGATGTGCGGACAACCTTGTGAGTTGTGAAATGGAGGTTTGGGTTTCCGTTGCTATGTTACTTCTCACCAAAAGCATCAGCTATTTGCGCACTTATGTGTCATTGTCCGCATGTGTTACATTTAGATTAGATATATGAAACGCAGAGATGAAATAATAACTGGGTGCGCTATCTAGCATTAGACAAACGTAAATGAAATTTACGAAAATTATAGTTTCGTAATTTTAGATGAAAACCATCGATATGCAATATACGCAAGTATAAAAGTATTCAGCAATAGCACGTGGGCAAATAATTGTTCGCAAAAACGTCGAGTTCAGTAATCTTCAAAGTAACATTTCTGCATATCTAATTTTGAAAAACGTAATTAGATGTTAAAAGGCAGAAACCTCGTCTTCACACGACGTCTCATCTTACAAATTATTTGCAAAGAAATAGCTATTACGTCCACATCCTGCAGAAAGTTGCAATAGTTGGTAAACCACTTATCTATAGATTTTAAATTTCGGCGCCTCGGAAGTTTTACATTTATATGAGAACTCTTTCGGCGCCATATTTAAAATTGTCGGTTGGGACTATTTTCAAATAAACTATTTTAGCGCAATAAATCACAGAGACGATTAGATATTTTTAGGTTATTCCGAAACTGTTTACTCGGGATTAAAATTTGTTGCAAAAT
>JAULCE010320285.1:0-10517 GCA_032359355.1 Macoma nasuta | reverse complement strand
GGAATACGTTTTTTCACTTATTACGGAAAAACGATAGACTACAGCCTAGTATTTCAGGCAAACTCAGATTCTGCCACTCTTGTATTACTTTCTAGATGTTCTGGTATTTCATTGCCAGTATTTGACTTTAAACACCGACTTGAATGTCTTCTTATCCATGTTTTTGCAGAATTTTGTAATAATTTCCATTCGCGTTTAAACAAAGTCCCTCCAGCGAAGTATAGAAAGAAGTTAAAACTAAAATTACACCACAGGAGCACGTATGAGATTGTGTGGACCAGCTGCGCCCGAGCGAACTGTGTGTCATCTAAATATCCTGTGTTGTAATTATATATAATCAAAAATAAGAAATGTGGAAATGTTGTTATAAGAAAAAATGTGCTAATTACTAGTAATATTTTTGCCGATGACTTCTTCCCGCGGCTAGACTCTGCAATAGTTGGTCCAATTTCAGGCCGAACTCGCTTTCGTTGTTTATAAAGTGTCACTACTATGTAGATATTTCCAGTAAATATGATGACGTACGGTAGGAAACTGAAAACAGGTACTGCCACCCAGATCCATATGTCGTTAAACTTTGCCCACACTCCGCGGGTGACTGAACATATTGCTTTTGTTTCTGTTTCATTTACATTTGTTGTCGAGTAATTCACTATGCTAAGCCTTGATCCAAACAAAAAGTGGATATTGAAGAGACAAACACATGCGAGTGTCACGTATATGATGATTAAAGTATTTCGTCTCGTAAGAAACTGTTTTGACTTAACTGGGAACTTTGTAACTATAACTCTTTCAACGGTCATCCAGACCAGTAGCGTTATGGAGAAACACGAAGAAACGGTTGCGGCCCACTCGTGTAGAATACAATTAAACAATGAAAGTGTCTTAATGTCGACGTCTGCGACACGTAACAATGTGTTCCGAAGCAAAGATGTCCATAGCACTAGCATATCAGAGGATGCCAGAAATATCAAATACATGGTCGTGGGATATTTCCGCAGTGTCCGTCTAGTCAGAATCACAAGACTAAGAGTATTTCCAAAGGTTCCGACAGCAAGCAGACAGAACGGTAGAGTGCGCCAGATCCATAAAGTTACCCTGCACTCCAGTATTCCGGGATCACCACAGGGGGCTGATATAGATCTAGGTGTAGAATCACTCATTACCGCGACAATATGAAATAGAAATTATATACTTTTAAATCGCAACATTCTATTCACAGAAATGTTGGAAATGCGTGCTAAAACATGAATCCCCTTGATCCAACGTTCGAGAAGCTTTGGAATAATTGTTAAATCACTAAAAACATATTTAGCATGACTAAAAATGTAGCGATTGCACTTTGGCCATAATATTCCATTTCACATTGATTTTCGCAAATTGCTCAGAGACAGTCACTATTAGAATTGTCCAGCTTGTATTGTCACCGCCAACGTAGTATGGTACTGATAACAAGTGGTTTGATATTTGCTTTATGACTTCGTTTATTCTAGAACCCGCTCGTAATATTATGAAGCATCTCTGTAGAATTGCCATCAAGATATTAAAAAGGTTATCATATTAACTCATTTCAGTTTGATACCCCAGAGGACCTCAACATATTGCAAAAGCTCTCGCAATCACAACATTCCAGTGTGGGAGGAACGTTATTCTTTTCAAACTCAGACGCTAGACGCTAAGCAGTACGCATTATTGTATCACTGATATCCATTTAAACGGTTATTTTTGATCTTCTACAGAAAAAACCGTGATTCACGTAGAGCAGTGTCAGGGTGACCATAACTGGACCATGAAAAATCCGGAATCTTGGCAAATATTCACCTTAATGCGTGCTACAGAAATAAAAATATGATGATATTTGCAAACAATTTGTAACACGGCGTCTCATTGTGATTCACGCTGCTTGCAATTTTAGAACAATATTTATAGAGAATATTTCTAAAATCCAGAAAAATCCGGAGATCTCCGGAAATATCCGGAGAAATGGTCGGCCTGTGGAATTGAAACCGGAACCGGAACTGAACCGGAACTGTAGCGAGTTGAAACGATTACATGGCGTACGAAACGGTTCCTCACGCAAAAACCACCTGATGCGCTTCAACACTTACTCTGCTGCAAAAATTGTCGTTAAGATTCAGATATGTATCCGATAAAAGAAAAATAATCTCACTTTTTAGAGAAAATCACGTTTAGACGTGTGCAGTTGCGTTCCTTTCTATTGTTCTATTGGAAATATATATTTTTAACACCTTGCGCGCAGCGACAATTGTCGTCTGCTCAAACTCTCGTCTGCAACAATTCTTAGACCACTTCCAATTTGATTCAAATTTAATGAAAATATTGTCAAGCTGTCCAAGAGGTTGGATCCTGATCAGATGCGGGGATTTTCGGCGTCTGATCCGGATCCAAGGGGTTTTGTATATTAAATACAATGTTATCAAGCTATATTAACGTTTTATACTATTCAATTTGACTACCTAAATCCCTGCGCACGCAGTTAATACTTTTTGCAAACAGCTTGGATCCGGATCAGACGCCGAGAAGCTCAGCGTCTGATCCGGAGCCAAGCACTGTGTCATCAAGACAATATTCTCACCAACTTTGAAATAAATCGGAAGAGGTTAAACGTAGCGACCCTTAATTAACTCTTAGCCACCTTTAACTCCATAGGTACACCTTTATAAGCTCCAGGCCCGGCTTTCACAAAGCGACTCAAGTCGAGATCGTGCTCAAACTCAAAATTTCAACATTGAATATCACATTCAATTTTATTGCCACTGCACTACAATTGTGTCTGCCTGTGAAACATTCCATGTTTCACAGACAGACAAAATTATAGTGCAGTAGTAATACAATTGGGGTCAATATTTGAGATTGAAATTTTGAGTTTGAGCACGATCTCGACTCGAGTCGCTTTGTAAAAGCCAGATCAGTGTCTTAAAGATTCAAATATTATCTTTAAGTTCATATGCGGAGTTACTCAGCGACTGACGACCCGTATTAAAGCTATTGGATGGAGACTGGCGTAACTGATAATTTGGACTCCGTAGCCAGAACTTTCCAGTTTCTATGTCAACAGCTTAAAACCAGTCCATATGTAGTGTTTCTCAATGTCTGAACCGAGTCACATATATGTCACTTTTATGACGAAATGACAATACATAGAACTTTTCAGTCACCATCATTTTGTATTAGATGTAGAAAAGGCCTAACTCCAGAGCATGTTAAACCGTAATTAAGATTGAGACAAGTCGTTACAAAGCAAAGATACACAATGACCACTACTGGTTTGCGTTGAATACAAATAGCATGTATCTTAGTATGCCAGTGATATCGGCGTCAAGTGTGTGGACGTCCGAATATATTATCTTATTCCGGACGTCCGCATATATTATCTTATTCCGGACGTCCGCATACTTCAAATCTTGGTGCCGCTATACTTCGGATCCCGAGATCTGCTCGGCATTGCCCGAATCAGACGAGGATTTCCGACTATTTTTACCCAAAGGAGAAATAGATGCGACACCGTTAGTCCAACTAATTAGACTCCAGTGAAAATTGAGCTACTTTCGGTTTTGACAATTTCCTACGGAATAGCAATTGAACGAAAAATATCTTGATATCCCGGACGGCGCATTAATGAGACTACGACACCGTATGAGGTAGGGTCTAGATCGCGAGCTAGATCATTTTCTATGTAACGGTGGATTCTGATGTAATTTTGAGGTTTTAAGATAATATTTAAGTTGTTGATGAACAATAAATACCTCTACTATGATTTGGTGATAGTAGTTTGATAAGTGGTTTGAAAACAGTACATAAAACCGTGTAATTCTACAAGAGCGGCGGATTGGCCTAGACAAATCTCGCGCAGCACGTGCGAAGCGTGGCCCGGCTTTCTCATCGTGGTGAGAGGAGCAGTGGTTGAAATTAACACAATCATTCAAGCGCGAGCAACTTTTGAGAGCGGTAGCCTGATTTTAATTGTTCTACAGCAAGTCGGAGTCAAAAAGTTCTGAAAAAGTCTGCAGGTCAGTGGGTCTGGGTAAAACGCATACCAAAACTGCATACACGTCAACAATTCGGGATTAATTAATTGGACATTCTCGGCTAACCAAGCATGACTAATCTGCTATCGCCAAAAAGTCAAGAGAGGCATGCATACACACCGACATATGGAAAGTTGGCAGTAATGAGAAATGCTAAATTGAGGCCGGTCCCTTAGGAAGCATTTTAAATGGGGGAACACCATTCATACAATGGTTATTTGTTGTATAGTTCTGGGTCTGTATTCATAAAGCTCCTTAATAAAATCACAAAATTGAGTGAAACATTCAAATGCAGATTTTGCTTTCTTTTACCAACAATATGTCAATGGAACTTTGCATGAAAAACTATGTTTTTCACAAGCATGCAAAGTTCCATTGCAGGAATATGGAAAATAAATTGGAAATATGCAATTGAAATTTTCACTTTTAAGTTTGAGATTTTCCTTTGGAGCTTTATGAATACGGACCCTGGGCTAACATGTTGCCCAGAGAGAATGGAGAGAAACATGACATGATGGCTTTTGTTTTAAATTAACAGTTTGTTTTTGTTAATTTACATCTGTTTCAGCAAACTATGGAATAATTAGATGTCCCAGAGAGAGAAAAGCAGATAGAGAGGAAACTCGGGAAAACCCCTTTTCTTTTTGAAGGAGCCCTCTGGATCTTTTACATGCCCAAATTGGCAATGTATGGCACTGATACACGAGACCTCGGTTTAAAGTCTCATTTGAAGGGCTTGGGGTTATAGACTGAAGCAGGGACAGTAATGATACAATATTTCTACATGGACGCTAGATATTCTTCAGTTCTCATGCCTTCAGTAGAATACAGTCAGTGTACAATAACCAGATTGTTATATCTGCATACTTTATACACTTTCAATTTTGAAGAAAATTACAGGACATGTTCATGTACAGCACTCCCAATTCATATTTGATTATTTACATTTTCAGTGAATTATACTGGCATGCTGGAATGACTATTTGGGAGAGTAAACTAATGAAGGCAGGCCTAAATGGGTTTAAAGAGTTCTGATTTAGTCATTTACACTTCTTTTTTGAGTTCAGTCAGTGAATTAAACCTCAGTAGATTATCAGGGCCTCACCTGAAATGTTTCAGGTTACTTACACACTATTAATAGTTCTCACAATACAATAATTACCTCCCTTTGTCGGCCATTTTGTGGGTCAACTTACTTAAATGTCAATGTAGAATATATGAAAAAATGGTATTCAAAATAACATTTAAACAATCATTGTAACTTTACGCAAATCATGCGGCAATTTAACATAAATATCATATCAGGTTCAAGAAGTCTCAGCTGTCACATGCAAACATCCAACACATTCTCTTAATTATCGCATTTATAACAATATCTCCTATTACTGATTATCAGTTTTGACCCACAACATGGCTGCCAGATAAAGCAAAGGGAGTTAACAATTGTGTGGAATGAGAACTATGAATAGGCCTTCAACAACCCTTGAATGATCAAAGATAAGGGTTAGACCGGTTACTCAAAAGACCCACGGTCAAAAGACCCACACTTCAAAAATGGCAGGGTAGTCAAGACCCATGGCTGAAAGTACAGGGTAGTCAAGACCCATGGCTGAAAGTACAATGTACAGTGTAGTCAAAAGACCTATGGCTGAAAGTACTGGGTAGTCAAAAGACCCACAGCACTGATATTAATGCCTCATGTCCTATGTTTTCAATACAGTCAAACCTCTCTACTGCGACCACTTAAAATAGCCCATATGGACAGCCTATGAGACAAGTGGTAGCTTAATGCAGGTCGAAAGTAATGCAGAAAGTTCCCATAGGAGCATTCTGCATTACTTTTGACCTACATTAAGCTACCACCTGTCTATAACAACCACCATGCTTCTTCATTAAATGGCCGTAATGGAGGGTTTTTACTGTTATCATAAATTAAGAGATGCTGTAAAGTGCCTTTGTGGAGAAAAGGGTTATGCAGCAGTCTTGCAAGATATTGCAACTATTTATGGCAGGTGGTTGCTTGATAGAGAATGAATATGTGCTCTCTCATAAAAGAGTCTTCTGTTTTACCTGTGTTCTGCGATAAAGCAAGTAGAGTACAGGCACGGGTTTTACTAAGCATCTCGAGTTGAGATCGTGCTCAAACTCAAAATTTCTATCTCAGATATATCGATCTCAATTTTATTGCTACTGCACTATAATTTTTTCTGCCAGTGAAATGTTTCACTGGCAGACAAAATTTTAGTACAGTGGCAATAAAATTGAATGAGATATTCAATGTTGAAGTTTTGAGTTTTAGTACAATCTCGACTCGAGTCGTTTTGTGAAAGCTGGGCCAGGAATAACACAGGACTAGCTGAATATTTGAGAAATGTCTATTTACAGATTGTTATTGAGGGTATACAAGGCACCAGCATCAAAAGAGATGTAGCCATCGATGACACCAATATTACCAGCGGAGCATGCCAAGGTAACCATGACAACAACACTCATTCTTTCATAATATAAATAAGTTTTACAGGCCCTTCAGGCTTCTTTAGACAGAACATTCAGAGGGAAC
Source organism: Macoma nasuta (assembly GCA_032359355.1). Taxonomy (NCBI): domain Eukaryota; kingdom Metazoa; phylum Mollusca; class Bivalvia; order Cardiida; family Tellinidae; genus Macoma; species Macoma nasuta. The sequence goes on along the minus strand of JAULCE010320285.1, from coordinate 3,908 downwards.
TTCTACAGCAGGCAATGTACCTGATGGTTAGCTGCTATCCAACTTGCTGCTATGAAACAAGGTAACTCTGTTTAAAGGCATAAGATGTCAGCCAAGTTGGATAACCAACTGGAAGGCCCCAGGTCCCACTTGTACTAAACGTCTCAGGCTGAGAATTTGCTCAATCTCCAAATTTCACCTTAAGATATTGAACTGAAGCCGTATTCATAAAGCTCCTAAAGAAAATCTCAAACTTATGTGAAAAATTCAAATGCAGATTTCTCTATTTTTATCCACAATACTTCAATGAAATTTTGCATGCTTATGAAAAAAGTAGTTTTTCATAAGCATGCAGTTTCATTGAAGTATAATTGAAAATAAATTGGGAATATGCATTTGAAATTTTCACTTAAGTTTGAGATTTTCCTTTGGAGCTTTATGAATATGGCCCCAGGGCATGGAAGTAAATTTTCAGTTCTGAATACGAATTTGGGAACATATTTGAACAAAATGAATGTCTGATATACAAAAATCAAATATTCTGTTGATTTTTCCTCTATATGCTTTGTGTGTCAAATGTGTTGAAATCAGACCTGATGCCTAGTACTAGGCAGACAGGTCTGGTTTCCAAACATGTGTTAGACGGGAAGGAGGGTGTTCCTACAACTTATATATTTCAAGGTTGAGGTGGATGGCGATATAAGCAAAGAGTTCATAGTCAATCCATACCTTGGAGACGACCAGGTCCAGATCGAGATGGTCATTTCGGTAAGTAAAAAGTAATGTAATATCAATAATCTCGTACTATTCGAACATTATACAAATCTGCCAGGGGTAAGTAACCAAAAGCATTATTTAATCCAACGTTGTGTTGTGTTGGCTTTATATCGTGTTGGTTATTTGTCTCACTTCTTAGCAGCTTGACTAGGTTAACATAGTACAGACTTTGTCAATAGCACGCTCTAGGTGAATACTTTCTGTTCTGACATTTTTATGTTCTTGGAAGCCATATTCTCCCTTTTGAGAGAGGTAGGTTGTTTAGTTTTCAGTGGATCGGGAGGTCCCCTGTCTAAAGACAGTTTGTTGTGTTTCGAGTAGTCTCAAAGTACATCTTAATGGGTTGGTTGACAATCCTCTCCATGGTCTTCCCAAGAAACATGTAACTGGTAAGGCTAATGAGGCGATATTTAGCTGCCTCTTTTGGGTTTTTACCTTTGTAAGGATTCGTGTCATACTTGCTTCCTTCTAAACCTGTGTTGACATGTCGGTTGTAAAGCTGTGGTAGTAAATAGCGAGGAGTGTACTCATTGCTGTATTTCCTAGGTGTATTAACATTTCGTTTGTTACCCCATCTGGACCTGAAGGTATCTTCGTTTTCAGCTGTTTGAGGGCTGTTTGTAGCTCCATAACTGTCAACTGCTGATACGTGTGCTCTGCTCCCAATCCCATGGCTCTCTCTCTATGCCCCGTCGTTTCTCTTGTTGTCATTTCTGATTGATGTGATGTCACTGAAATCTTTGTAGTGTCTAGCAAATCTGTTTGCTGCCAGTTTTCCCGTCAATAGCTCGCCTTTTTCTTCCGAGGTGGTTTTGCCTCTTCTATTGTCCTCAACTGTAACCGCTTCTTAAGTAAAAGGTTGATAAGGTTGAGGTTGTTGTTATCAAGCCAGTTCTTCATCTCCTTCCTTCGCTTGCCCATGTGGTAATATCCCAAGCTTTGTTAATTGTTGTTTATGCCGCCAGCAGCAATACATTTGGTCTCTTCTGCTACCCATTTACCTAGGGACATATCTTTGGCAAAAGGTGAGTATTATGTTCACATGTTTTAGATTTAGATCGGTCTTCCTGGTGTTCAGCACCTGGAATACAGATTAATCCATATGTGTTGTTAAGCAGTTATGTTGTTCCTGACTTGTGTGAGGATGCTTCCTTTACTCCTTCCTTTTCTCTCGCAACGGAAACACTGATATCCTATATCATTAAGGGATTTGGCTGGTTCTACGTTAGTCTCTTGAATGCAACAGACATTGATGCCCTTTTCATGCAGTAGGTTTTCAAGAACTACTTTCTTGTTGAAGAACCTTCTGCATTCCAATGCATAACCTTGAAAGGTTGTTGATTGGTTCTCCTCCTTGGTTTATTGTAGCCTGTATATCACCCTTCCTCTCCTGGCCCACTGTGGAACGTAGGGGGATCTCAAGTAGCAGTAGGCGATCTCTGTTGAGGCTAAGAGGTTCGCCACTGTACCTCCCTTGTGGATCTTCAACATCTTTGGTACCTATCAGATCGTATAGTCATAGTGGTGTTGCATGATGTGGTTTGTTGGAGCAATCAAATGTCCAACCACCTTGTTGACTTTAACTCGTTAGGTTTTCTGAAGGGGAAATCCCTACCTAAACTACTGACCTGAAGACCTACCCTGGGATCGCAGGGACTATTTACCCATAGCAAGAGGTCTGTTCATGGGCAGCAGGGGGCTTGTCCACATGTTTGTGGGCCTGGCGTGCCGCATGTCATGGGACAGAACTCCTCCGAGTCCCCTGCATTTCAGTTTGAGTCCGCGAAGGCTCAATTACCGTGCGTCTCAGACTTGGAGGAAATGCGTTGGGCTTTTCTATAGAGATGTCTACAGACAGGGAAGAGTAACATCGATTGAATAGGAAGTATTGTTGAATCTAGCTCGAGATAAATGTGTAGATAGTGACCAAACACCTCTAATCCGAGTCTATTCTTTGTACACCTGATCTTGCTGCGAAAGAAGTCATCTGCTGAAAATGTCGTCGGCTCAAAATATGATATTGTTTTTCATAAAACTTCTTCTTATTGAGTGAGACTAAAAGAGTTATAACGTAATAGTCCGAACATGTTTTGATTGTTATATACAGTCAAACTTCGATAGGTCGAGCACGCTCCCGTTTAGCTCGAACTGAAATAAAAGTCCCAGAGAGACAACCATGAATTCTAAAATGCAAGCAGTATGGCTCCAGATAAGACGCCGAGTTACTCGGCATCTGATCTGGAGCTATACTGCTTGCTGTTTGGACTAATGTGCTTTAATGCTGTAAAGCTTTTCATAACTTTATCAACACAATATTATCATATGCACTAGGTCGTGAAATATCGTTTAGCTCGAACTTCGGTTAAGTCGGACTAATTTTAAGAGTCCCAATGAGTTCGAGCTAACGAGGTTCGACTGCACAAGTGTATGTAACTGAAGGACATGGTAGTGAATGAACCATCATCTTGAAGTTACCGCAATAGTTACTAAATTCCGTTGGTGACTTCACAGTGGTATCTTCAAGCTTCATTGTTCAACTTCACACATCAAGATAATGATTAACCCTTTACTCAACAAAAACGCCTTTTAGTACCACTACAAATTTTACGACTTAGAAAACAATGTATCGCCGGTGTCGTTATAGAAAGCCGGAAGTGCCTTTTTCCAAAAATAGCGCGTACTATAGTTTTGAATGATACCGGTCTGCTCTGTGTCCCATAAAACTTGCTTATATCCTTTTTATAAGAATAGTATGTTTATTCATGTAGTTAGTAATAAACCCCAGTCCATATCCTGCTCAATATTGTCAACCAGTCTGGACCCGGATCAGACACCGAGTAACTTCGGATACACACAGTTTGACACTCGGACAACATTTTAACCAATTAGCATGCGATTCGGACAAGGTGAAAACAAAGGCGAATTTCAGCAGCCAACAACTTTGGCGGAATGATAAGTGCTTAGTGCTAAGCACCACGTAGCACACGACACTAATTGCATACGACACCACCAAAGAACGCCTTAACCCTTAGCCTGCTCTTCGCGACTGCGATGGTTATTCAAACAGCATGGATCCAGATCAGACGCCGAGTTACTCGGCGTCTGATCTGGATCCAAACTGTTTGACACTCAGACAATAGGTTCACCAAATT
>JAULCE010320174.1:0-10518 GCA_032359355.1 Macoma nasuta | reverse complement strand
AATATCGAGAAGTATCGTTAAAAGCATGGATAACGTCTGCCTGTGAATCCGGATTTAAACCTAACATAAAATCTCTCATAGCAGTATAAAAACAAGTCCGCGACAAGTGGTGCACAATTCGTACCCATAGGAGAACATAAAATCGGAATATATATAAAAAAAAAACGCTTTTATTGCAAACGGCATTTCTTATAATTTATTTTCTTTTGTTTCTCATATCATAGAAGCAAATTATAAGAAATTTGTGCGCCGCTTTACCATCACGAACCGTAAGATGTTCAAAAAAGTTTATACTTTATTCATTTATATATTGTATATTGCATGGAGTCATAAATGATTAATTGCTACTAGCTTTGATGTGTACCAAAAAGATGAAGACGGGTTATCTGATTTCGGTCTACATTGTTTGTGATATATTTAGGGTTGGGGTAGTAGTGGTGCTCTATAAGTGCAATAGACACGATTTTGTATTGCTATGGACTTGTAATACTCATTTTATCAAGATGGAATTTGAGGCTTTAATTGTTGTATTATATTCATAAAAGTGGAATATGCACAACATCAGCAGTTCTATAAGTTCTATAAGTTTCCAGTGTTTTGTTCGAAATATCTTGGAATGTTGAAGCAGATTCAAACACAGCTGAGCGCCGCTGAACGATTTCCAGCCTAAGGTCTATTCAAACAGTGTATACCTAATATAAGTAAAGAATAGCGTTAACAGTTCGTCTGATCTAGGCGTACATTGTATAGATTTGTAGCAGATAAATTACTGGTGAGTTCCAAACAGTGTAGACGTGGTTGCTGGTTTCTGTCTTCACTGTTTGCGATACATTTAGATTGGAAATCGTCCAGTGGTTCTCGCTTAGCGCAATAACCACACGCTGTACTGCTATATACACGTACATAAAAAAGCGTTTTATTCAGATAAACGTGTATGCTTATATTATGATTATACAGTGTTTATACACTAAGGTGGAACAAAAAAAGGCAAGATACATATACTTGCACGTGTATTAGAAAAATAAGTTTGAGATTAAAAAATGTGTACATTACTTGTATATTGTTTTGAGCAAGTGAAGACGGAATAAAAACATATCTACAAAATTATTCTCAAGGATACAATTTAAAGTGATATAATGTGATATGCATGATTTGTGGTTGCTTTCTTCTTGTACAATTTATACTTTTTTATATTTAATATCATGCAAAGCTGTTTGAAATTTGCCGAGACGCCGAATCGCTCGGTGTCTCCACATGATTCAAACAGTTTGGGTATTGAAAGTAGAACAAATTATTTCGAATGCACATATTCAAAATAGTGAGCAAGCAGACATAAAGTTGCATCATGTGCTAAAGTGTTTATAAGAGTACGAATAAGGTACATATCTGTTGTGGTTGTTCTTAGTGTGTGGGATTCGCGATATGCTTGGATTTTATAAATGTGCAGGTAAGTAGATCTAGCATGTTTTTTAATGATGATGTTCATTATCCTCGTTTAATATTGGCTTCATATATAAATTTAGACAATTTTCTGAGGGTAGTACAATGTGTTGTATTAAGAAGTGTTTTAAATTTATTCATGTTCGGCCAATGACAATAGTATTTTGGAAGTATTGCAGTTCGTATGTTCCTGTAGAAAGGACATATTAACAAGAAATGGTATTCTGTTTCAATTTCTTTCATGTTACATCTAGTACACAATCTCTGTTCTCTCGGTATATTCCTGTATCTGCCATCTTCTATGGACAATTTGTGGGTATAACATCTATTGAAAACTACCTTTTCTTATAAATGCTTTAATGGGGAGTTTGAGATCAACTAAAACCATATTATATCTTAGCTTTAGGGAAGATGTGACAAATTAGATGAATGAGAATAATCTCAAAGTCTTTATAAAATAAATCAAAAGCACTTTAACTGGCACGATTCTTTTCGGAACGCAAATTTTCATTCAATATTCAGTTCATGGTTTACGGAACCAACCTTCGATGGCCCAATCTCACATACAGTATGTTTTAATGTAGGTTTTTTTATACACTGAAGATTTATGATAGCTGATCACATAGGCTCTTTTCACGATTATGCCTGTCGTTGCTCTGGAGTCCCTATGTAACGTAAAGAACATTACAGCAATAGTGCGGATCAACAGTGCAATCAAAAGCTTTGAAAAAGTGGGAGAAACTCCGGAAGGATCTAGGTGGCGCATGCGTACTATACAACTGTACAACTTTGTTTATTGTTGCAGGCTTATTTAAGTGTTGAAAGTTTTGAAAGAAGAAATAAAAACTCACGGATATATTTTGATTGTAGAAAAAGAGGATACGTATCACAAAATGATTAATAAATTGGTGGCTATGTTGGAGAGACTTGTTGGTTACTGCGCATGCGCAAAATACGTCATATGCATTAACGACGATAATTTTACAAATTTTAAACTTTTCTTTAAATAACTGGAAGCAGAAGGCTGTGAAGACTGCAACTGTATTGTTGGCTATACAATGGCGCATGCAAGGCCCAGAGAAAGAAGAACACCAAGCATTTCATTCCACCAGAAGATTGTACATGTTTCTTCTATCCGGCGTTCTGTTATAGACCTGTGTACACTTTCCCAAACAGTGTGACGTCAGCGTTACTCTCTAGCGTTTATGACGCCCCTTACGTCTGGGCTGACGACGTCTGTTTGAGGGGTCTGATGCGTCGATACGTCACGGTAAACACTTTTCAATGTATAAATAATGAAGTTGTTGAGCCAGACCGATTCTTTTCAACAACATCACTTTGAAAGTGTCTTGTTTGTTCATAATATAATAAGAGATATGGTAATTAAAGCGTTCGATGGTATAACAAGAGGACACACATCTAATAAAATTAATGAAATATTGATCTTAAGCAAATATCTATTGTGTATTTGTGTATTTAGTGATCATATGTTGCATGATATCACACACGGGAATTTTTCACCATCCGGACATAATTTACTCAACATTTCGTTTGCAGTCAGCCAATCGAGACAATCTACAATGTCGCAAACAAGCCTAGTCCCGGATTAGATGCTGAGCAACTCGACTTCTGAACCAGACCCAAAATACATCGCTTGCGTTAATAACGCGATGCATTTTTAGCAATGCAATATCAAACAATGTGTTCGTTTTCTACATAAATGTTTTGTTGGTTTCAAGAGCTAAAACATACACATGTAGTAGAGTGAGGCAGGTAGGAATAATGGTGGTTCTTCATCTAAACCAACCCCTCGGGGCAGCAGACATAGGAAAGCCGATCTATATAGAGGACGGGAACAATGTATTAAGTTTTTTGACGGCTTTTATCAAAGTGTTCGTCGTGTAGCCGCTCGGAAAAAAATCCAAACAGGCACTTTCAGAACAAAAAAGGAACATAACGTTGTTGTTAGCCGTGTCGAAACCTAATACTTGTAGAATGAACCTTATAAACATTTTCAAACAGCTTGTTTTACGTTCAGACGTTTTGTAAATCCGGTCTGATTCGGATCCAAGACTCTTGCAGTTATTTTGATACAACGGAACGTTCGATTGTCAGATTTGGATGTATTTTTTTCTATTTTGTAATTAGTTTTATACAGGTCTAACTCAAGTACTTATTGGACATTTGCCATTACCAAGTTCCACTCCAGATTTTCTAACGCTGATCTGGTTCTACACTATATACAAGACCGAAATAATTCAGCCAGGGTGTAATAGAAATAAAAGGTTTGGAAAAAACGTGCACGTATCGGACTGATGCCGCGAAAACGTAAAAGAAGCCGAAATCTAGAACAACTCGGTTTGATGAAAGTATGTATACCAATGACTCAAGTCTTCGATCACCAGAGGTCTGATAGCATTTATCTTTAAAAGAGACAAGCTGGTTTAGTCATTAGATAATATGTTAAAAATTATCGAACAGAGGGACAAAAGTTGTAGCCCCGTATATTGCTCGTGCTTGAGGAGTCTTATAAGTACGTGACGAGGTGGTGATGTAATTACGTATTTTGCTTTCAGGTGAAGTTTCTGTCATAGCGATCATCTTCATGTCATGTCTGATGAACACAGATATATATGATAGATCTCGCTTTATTACGATATTCCCGATGAATATGATGATATGGTGAAACACGAATTTTAACGTTTATTATCGCTACTTAAAGACCAAATGAGTGCGGAGATTTTCCGAATTGCATCAGCTTCACCAAGACGTTACATGACAGAAACATCGACCCCCATCCACAAATAAATCGTACAAAATGTTGTGTAGTCACATGCTTTACAACGTAAAAGCATTCCAAACGTATATCCCGTACAGAACGATATGTTGGAGTCGTCTGGGAACCAATGAGATGCTTGGCTTCAGCAATTTCAATCCACGGTCGTTTTAAAGCCGTTTCACTTTCGTAAATAGCAAATAATCCTACATAATATAACAATCTATTTTCAAATAAAATGCATGGCTTACGAATTTGGATTCAAAGCGGAGTTGTTTCCAAATGTCAACTATAGGACTTCTATTTTCTACTTTTATCGGAAACTGGGAGAGTGAACGCTGTAGAATATCTCAATTTATTTCAGAACGACTTTGACCTTATTATTGTCAATTAATAACTGGACGAATCTTTAGTATTGATGAGGAGGACGCTAGAGTGGACCATTCCAGATAATTTGTATTAAATAAAGTTGTGGCCACCATGTCTACTTTGATGAAATAACGTCCGAAACATTACTTTTTTTAAAATAAATTGATTATATCCTGAATACGTTGTCTCGACGCGAAAATATATCAAGCAGGTTCCGATTTTCATGATGAAGTCATCATGTTCGAAGCTTTCAACAGTATGGTTAATACGTTGTGTCAATGCAAAATCTGTTTAAAATATATGCAACATACAAAATCGACACCGTGTAGTCAACTCTTTACCATAAATCCATCTTTGTGTTATATATTGATGCAATATTGATCGCATTGAAGGGGAATAGCTGAAGTAAATGAGGGACAGACAGTACGGTAAACCATCAACCTTTTCAACACCAAATACATGTAGTAGGGAATATTTAACCATCCGGACATAATTTACTCAACATCTTCGATTAAAGTCAACCAATCGAGACCAACTACAATATCGTCAACAATCCTGGTCCCGGATTAGACGCCGAGAAACTCGACTTCTAATCCAGACCCAAGTTGTTTGACAATTAGTCAATAGTTTCACTAAATTTCGAAAAATGTTTGATTACCCCTTTCACTACCGGAAACAATTATGCGCAATCGCAATATTTCATCTGCTTCATTTTCAAACTTCAAAGATTAAATTATGTTTTGGCAAAAATAATGGCCGAGTGTCAAACAGCTAAGGTAGGCAGTGAAGGGGTTAAAAATTTAAAAGATGTGCAGTTCATTCCTGATAGGTTCCAAGCTGTTTTAAATCCAGACAATAACTTCTGCGAATTTGAAGCAAAAATGTGTACAGACGACAAGTGTCGCAGCGTGATAAGGGTTAGAGGATCTTTTCACTCAAAATACATTGCTTGCGTTATAAACGCGATACATTTTTAACGATGCAATATCAACATAAGGTTCGTTTTCTACATAAATGTTTGGTTGGTTTCAAGAGCTAAAACATTTACATGTAGTAGAGTGAGGCAGGTAGGAATACTGGTGGTTCGCCATCTAAACCACTTGGAACAGCGGTTATAGGAAAGCCGATCTATATAGAGGGCGGGAACAATGTTTTAAGTTTTTTTGACGGCTTACCACAGTGTTCTGTGTGTAGCCGCTGGGAAAAAATACCAAACAGGCACTTTCAGATTAAAAACGACAATAAAGTTGTTGTTAGCCGGGGTAGAAACCTAATACTTGTAGAATGAACCTTATAAACGTTTTCAAACAGATTGTTTCAAGTTCAGACGTTGTGTTAATTCGGTCTGATTCGTATCCAACACTCGTGCACAGACAAGCTAGTTTAGTCATTAGATAATATGTTCAAAATGACCGAACAGAAGGACAAAAGGTGTAGCCCCGAATGTAATTGCACCTTGGAAGGTGTCTTATAAGTGTATGACGAGGTGGTGAAGTAATTACGTGTTTTGCTTTCAGGTGGAGTTTCTGTCATTGTAATAATCTTACTGTCATGTCTGATGAACAAAACGATATATAACAGATCTCGCTTTATTCCGATATTAAGATTAATATGATGATACAACCAGCTAGAAAGACGAACGTGTTTCAAGTTCCTTTTTCATAAAAAACATTTGCCACCAGCTTCAGTCAATCATTTGGCATTTCTCAAAGATCACAAGACTGGATGTTCTTCGATACAGAACCTATTTGTAAGATTCGGTGATACACGAATTTTAACGTTTATTCTCGCTTCTTCAAGACCAAATGAGTGCGGAGGTTTTTCGAATTGCATCAGTTTCACCAAGACGTTACATGACGACAACATCGACCCCACTCACAACTAAAAAGCATTCAAAAAGTATATCCCGTACATTACAGTATATTGGAATCGTCCGGGGCCCACTGAGACGCTTGGCCTCAGGAAATTCAAACAACGGCTGTTTTAAAGCCGTTTCACTTTAGCAAATAATCCTACACAATATAACCATCTGTTTTCAATAAATAGCATGGCTGAATAATTCGGATTCCAAGCGGAGTGGTTTTCAAATGTCATCTACAAGACTGTATCGGTAACTGAGAGAGTGGACGCTGTAGAATACCTCGATCAAATTAAGAACGACTTTGACCTTATTCTTGTCAATGAAAAACTGGACGATTCTTTAATATTGATGCGGAGAACGCTAGGGTAGACAATTCCAGATATAATGTATTAAAGAAAGGTGTAAGACAACATGTCAACTTTGATGAAAAAGACGTCTTAAATATATCTTTTATTTAAATACATTTATTATATCCTGAAATCACTGTGTAAAATCTCAATGCTAAAATATCTCTGACAGGTTCCGATTTTCATCACAAAGTGTTTGTGTTCGAAGCCATCAACAGTATGTTATATACGTTGTGTCAATGCAAAACCTGTTCAAAATATATGCATAGATGATGAAAATGAGGGACAGACAGTACGATAAAAAGAACCATCAACCTTCTCAACACCAAATACATGTACAATCGAACTTGTCATATTGAATCTCGGTTAATATGAATTCGTGCTCTAATCGACAGGAAAAGCTGAATTCAAAATATTACGAGTTTTGACTGTAGTTCATGTTGAAGCCTCTATGGATCAGGCTATATATAATTTGTTAAGATTTTGTTCTCATTATTAATACACATGTACACAATTTGATAAAACAAGTATCGCATCTTGCTGCAATTCGGTGATAAACAAATTTCTATCATGGAAAAGAATAACCTCATATGCACACTTATTTTGATAAATTAGCAAATTGTTATTCAAAGGGGTGGAGTCTTGACGGAAATGTACATAAAGTAAAGGGTTATGACTCATCAATAATGTAAGCATTAATGTAAAAAAAACATAATATTTACGGAGAAATAACAGACAATTTATTTTGTTTGTAAAATAACAAACTTAAATTAAAAGTTTGATCTCTAATAAAAGTATCTGTCTAGTTTTATGAAATATCTGGAATATTGTGGAAAATGAGAAGGTCATGATGACCCGTTATTGTCCACCTTGGGTAAACGGTGACTAATGTGGTAGAGGCTCACACAATAATTATTTGTGTGACACTCCTTCATATCAGACCTCTGGTTTCGGAGAGGAACTAATCAAAGATTTCTATATATAAAGAAAACGACCCGCATCTTGTGAAGTTGTGACCATGCTATTTTACACTGCACTGCTTGCAAACTTTTGGTACACAGTTACAAAAAGATCATTTTTGTGAAACGATAGATAAGGCAATACAATTTCAAGGAAATGACATTGAAAGATTTCTATATCGCCATATAAGGAAAACTGATTCTGTCTCTAGTTGCCCTGTTCTATTTACATATCATCATGGCTTAACCAATTCGGGAAACAAGTCATTCAATAATCATTTTCTTAATTAAAACAATAAGTTTTAGAGAATAAATCCAGAGTTTTCTATACAACTATAAAATTAAATTTGGCCTGTCCCTGGTGACCATGTTCTTTTATATATCATCAGTGTTTGAATTTTGAAAGACGGTCATGCTATGATTAGTTTCTGTGAATGTAGTTTGAATAGGACCATAGCTTTTGGAGAAAAAGATATTCATAGTTTTCTAATTAGACATTTAAGGAAAACTGGTTTCGCCAATGTAACCTTGTTTGTAGCTCATTTGTTTTTTCAAAGAAAAATATTCTATTGCGTCTGCATTGCAAATTTTTAACCGAACCCCTGAACTCAAAAAAAGTTCAACATTTTCTTATTAAACTTGGTACACATGTTTCTAGGAATAATACGCTTGTCTATGTCAAATCACATAACTCCGGCTCTATTGATTATTTCGTTATGCCCCTTTTTGACCTTAGAAAATCGTCATCTAACTTTAACCTTACCTTACTAATTCACAGCTCAATACTTTCTAATGAAACTTGGTTCACGTATTTCTAGGAACCATATGAATGTCTATATAAAGTTACATAGCTCTTGCTTTAACAATGCAGATATACCCCTGTTGGAAGGAAAAATAGACCAGAGTTGGGGCTCGCTTTGCGGTGCTTTTGTTTTTATATATCATCATGGCTTAAACTTTGAAAGTCATTAAATGACCATTTTCTCTTAACTTATTTTGGAAATAGATCTTCTTTTTTGTTGAAGAAAGTTCCTTTGTATGTGTTGCAATGGCAACCAGAGATTAGCACAGATAACCATTTTTTGACAAGTCTGGAAAAGGAACACGCAAATATCATTCCTATGAAATCATGTTTCAATTGACCAGATAGTGTTTTAGAAAATGTTCTTCAAACAATGTTTTACACTTTTTGTCAGGTGAGTTCAAACACTACCAATTGTTTCATGAACCAAATGAACCAAAGGGTATATTTAATGGCTTGTTTCAGTTGTCAAGTTATGAAATTAATATACAAAGTCATGATGATTATGTTAATAGAGTGTGAAATTTCAAAATGTGCACTAACCAAATAATATTGACAGATTTTTAATTGATTCCAAAGTATGTGTATTTATAAAATTCATAAAAAACGAATAAAGCACTAATACAATTTACTCATATGATGATTTTAACCTATCTACAAAGAACTATTCTGATGAAGATGAATATTATTGCAAAAGGAAATTGACATTTTTTATTTTTCTGAAAACATTGCACTATTTCAAACAATGTTTTCTATAGTCTTCTGCTACAGAGATGTCAAAGAATGCTTCTACACAGTAAAAGGTAAAGTTGTATATATGGATAGAAGTTTCACAATACTTTACATCACTTTATTGTTTGAAATCATTTAAATAACATCTTTCAGGCAATTCTAATGACCACATACCGTTACTTAAAAATGTTTCAATTTCTAGTCTAAAATCCACTTAAGCATTGGTTGGCCATACCATATCTTAGCTTTAGGGACGATGTGACAAACGAGATAAATGAGACTAATCTCAAAGTCTTTATAAAGAACAATCATTATCACAAGGACTGGCAAGGTTGTTTTCGCAACGGGTATACCTCAGAATTTTCATTTTATATTCAGTTTATTGTTAACAGTACCAACCTTCGCGGGCCCTATCTCATGTATGTTTTAATGTGTTGTTTTTTTATTCACTAAAGAGTTATGATAGCTGATCACCTATCACCTACACACGAGTATGCCTGTCGATGCTTTCACATAAAATAAAAAAAAACACATGAGAAATGGAGTGTTTGCTCATACATGTATTAAGTAAATGTTCCATATATTAATAACAAAATTCCAACAACATTTTTGCAACCATTAAAACTCGACATTTTCCTTTCTTCTATATATTCTTTCTTTTTATGAGATATTTTCATTGTAAGTGAGCTTAAAAATATTTTTTTGTATTTGGCTAGTGAAAATGGTTCCTTGAATACTTCGCTTGCATTCAAAACGCGATGCCTTTTTAACAATGCAATATCAACACAATGTGTTCGTTTTCTACATAAATGTTGTGTTGGATTCAAGAGCTAAAACATATACATGTCGTAAAGTGAGGCAGGTAGGAATACTGGTGGTTCGCCATCTAAACCCCTCGGGGCAGCGGGCATAGGATAGTCGATCTATATAGAGGGCGGAACACCAAACAGCACTTTCAGAACAAAAATGAAAATAAAGTTGTTGTTAGCCGGGGTAGAAACCTAATACTTGTAGAATGAACCTTATAAACATTTTCAACCAGATTGTTTCACGTTCAGACGTTTTGTAAATCCGGTCTGATTCGGATCCAACACTCTTGCACAGTTATTTTGATACAACGGAACGTTGGATTGTCAGATACTTAGATGTAGTTTTTCTATTTAATAATTAGTTTTATACAGGTCTAACTCAAGAACTTATTGGACAATTGCCATTACCAAGTTCCACTCCAG
>JAULCE010320063.1:0-10519 GCA_032359355.1 Macoma nasuta | reverse complement strand
TTTTCAAATAAAATATTTTAGCGGAATAAATCACAGAGACGATTAAATATTTGTTGTATATTCCGAAACTATTAATATGGGACTAAAATTTGTTGCAAAATAGTGAAGTCCCAGATCAGACGCCGCCTTGTAAGGCGGCGTAGGTCTGGGACTGCACTATTTTCAATGGCGCATTTAGGCGACTGCGGCGGTGAAAGAGTTAAGCAGACGACGATTTTTGCTTTTAGCAGCGATTATAGAGACAATTCATGTCCTTGCTTTAGAAACTATGAGACTTTTCTGATTGAATTGCACTAGTCAATCAAATTAACAACTCACAGGATACCTGTTATGTGCCGAATCCGTGTAAAGTGTTATGCATATTTAAATTTAAATTACCTCTCGATCAAAATGTGGTCGTTATAGTTCAGCTGATTGAAGATGAACACAACAAAATTACAGTTCAGATTAAAGCAATGTATTATTGTCATAATTATTTAACAGCTTAAACTACGATCAAAAGCTTTTCTATTCTCCGTTTAATCCAGATCAAAACTGTTTGAAACTTAGGCATTTAATTTAAAGCAAATTTGACAAGGGTTATTCATCAAGCAGACTCCGTTCTTTGCTTACGAAAGTTTTAGCAGCTGGTATAGGGTTAATTAACACTTGATCTTTGCTGTTAGAACTAAGAAACTTTTTTCGTTTAATTGCATTAGTCAATCAAATTTACAACTGACAAGGATGCCTGTTAAGTGCCGATGTGTAATGCTTCTTGATGATCGGAAGATAATGATGCCGAGAGGCAAACGGTTTCATTTGATTAGCAATCAGATCATTACTTCCTGTAATAATTATTTTCTCCTTATCGGTGGAAATTGCGTTCGTTGGATAACTAGGCGTTAAGATTCTTCCAGATAAAACTCGCACTTTCTACGTTTTCCATTAGAGTGTTGGCAGTAAAATCAGTGATGAAACTTTTTTTTTATTGTAGTCGTTGAAGACTTATAACTCTTTGGTATTGTTGATGTCTCTGGAGACGGTGACTTTTGAAAATGTTGTGGGCAGTGAAGCATTCGCTCATAAAAGGAAAATGCTCAATATTCACAATGCTTTAACGCTTCACCTGTTAATCACCTCATACTGATTTTTAAAAATGTTATAGAAAACGGAGCATTACTCCAAAGAATCAAATGCTCCATTTCCCATACTTTTTTCATAACCACTTGCGATTGAAATTTTCTAGACCTAAATTTTCTCTTTTTAAGAATTAAATGATGCCATGATCTAACTATAGCATTTGAGTTAATTGGTTAAAACATTTAAATGTAATTTAACTTTTTGCACAGATATTCATTATTTTAATCAAAAGACATGCAATGTGGCTATGTTTAACAAAACAATAACATTTGGACTAAAGGGCCAATACATATATCAGCTATTGCATCGTGCAGCGGGTTGGACGCTTGTTTTTCTACGTTTAACCCTATCATTGCTTTCTTTCAAATACGATTCAATGCTTGCGCTTACTTTTAACAAAACCAAGCATGTACTTTTCCAGTCAAAACTCATTTTGTCAAGAAAAGTGTAACAGAAGGTCGAGTGTTATACCCAGATGTAAGTATGTGCGTGAAGGAATAGATCGGCTCCACAATTTACTAGCCGGACGTCCGCGAAATTACGGAAATACTTTCGAAGCGACGTATGGCCTACCAAAACAAAACGACTGACCTGCTCACACACTTTAAGAGTCTCGTTGAAATCTGAGCCTCTACAATTTCATTTATTGACCTCTTGGTGACTGCCTGCCTCGAACAAATGGCAAGTCATATTTCAGCTGGCCTCTTGAGAACGACTAGATTTTCTAGAGTTACGATTGGCATGAATAAAAACAGTAACCGGCGAGACTCAGTGGCGATGTTGTCCTCTGGGTCTTAAATAACTAACGTGGCGAAATATTAACTATGTGACAGGCCGTTGACATTCGAACAGTTCGTGTTGTTAAATAAAATTCCGTAGGTCTCATTCTTAAAAGATGTAAGTGCGATTTGTCCAAAAATGGCAATTACGTCTTTTCAGAACGAGACCGACGCTATAATGGATGTTAGTTTAATATGAAAACAAAATGTTTATACATAATTATGTTTGAATGAATAAAACTTCAATAATTTAAGATATAGTAAATAAAAACATAATTTATATCTTTGTTCCTAATGAATAGGGTATGATCACTTTTCATCAGGCGGTACGATATTATCTAAATACCTTATATCAAACATCGGGTTCGTTACTAAACACAACAGCGACAGCTGACCTGATCTTTTGTATAAGTAAAGCCGTGGTCACATTATACGTAGTTGACCGTAGTGGGGAATGACCGTAGTGGACCGTAGTGGACCGTAGTTCGTAGTTCTGTCGTAATTCTGGGATTACACAAATCTTGTTTTTGAGGATTCAGTTATTATTTTAAGTGCATACATACACAATGGGTGATAGGGTCACGATTGCGAAGTTTTTCTACTAAGACTTTCTATATTTCCTCATTTTGCCAATTTTGAACCTACTTCGAACCTACTTCAACCTAGTTGACCGTAGTTACACTACGTATGAACTACGTATGAAATGAACTACGATCAACTACGTGCATGAACGTAAATGTGACCATGACTTAAGGGGCATTCGTTATTTTCGTTATATTATATTAAGCCATGGTCACATCTAACGTAGTTGACCGTAATGCGGAATGACCGTAGTGGATCTAAATTGAAATGTAAATACACGTAGTCAACCGTAGTTGAACGTTATAATACACGTAGTTCGAGCTTGTGATTTTCGCGTAGTTTGCACAATAGTTTTCATAATGTTCAAATATTTGTTTACGGTCAATTAGGATGCCATTGCCCTAGTTTTATAATATACGTAGTTCAAACTTGTTATTTTCCAATAGTTTAAACGTGATTGATATCAGTTAACCGTTATTGACACTACTTCACCGTAGTTACCCGTAATTTGACGTAGTGACACCCTAGAAAAACCAAGCCACTTTGCTCGATGTTCAATGCAGTTGACCATTCGTACACGTGGTTCAACCTGCTATTTATATTTCTTTTTTTTGCCAGGTTTGAACCTCCTTCGAACCTAGTTGACCGTAGTAAAACTTATATGGACTACACTTGAAGTGAACTACGGTCAACAACGCGCATGACTGTAAATGTGACCACGGCTTACGATCGCTACATTATCGCTCCCTACGCTAAAGTAAATATGAAACAAAATATATATAAATGGGTATACCAACATAGTCATAGACCCTCACAAATTCGAATAAGCATCTGATCTAGTACTTAACTGGTCATACTGGTAGAGGATACATGCTGTTTATTCTGACATGTAGCAAACTGCAGACGTTATCCGGTTTCTGATGTCGAAGATGATCTGAGCACTAATTGCTTGCAAAATCAAAAACACATTTGTTTACAGTATTGCTAGACGTTATTACAATAATGTCAGTGCACATTTTGTTTATGAGATAGACACTTAATTCTCTAAGTCAGACTTATTATATATGTAAAAATAACAAATAGAGAATGCAGATTATGTCACAACAAAGTCCACTTAACGAGCTAACTACACTTGGGGTAAAACACGCAGTTATTCTCTCTTTAGGAATAATAATGTGTAGGCAAATCCTATACAGAGAAAATATCAAACGAAAGCACCTGGTGATCGATTCTCTTTACGAGGGGTGCTCTAACAATACTGTCAGTTGCATTGTTTCCTCACAATCTGCCTGAATACACCTTGTGAGGCGGCCAATTTAATGTTTAACGCATTTTTCATAGTCTTCACTGATAATAACTGATAAGCCGCATACCCAAGGGCATTTCTCGACTTATATCTCATTCCCGACATTTGGAATTTGAGTTTTGAAAACAAACAATAATCACAGGGGGCCAAGTCGGTGAATAAGGAGGATGCGGGAGAACAGTAACCCTTTTCCGAGTCGAAAACCCCGGTCAGAAGGCGTGCCTTATAAGCGGGTGCATTATCATGCAAATGCGGGAGTTACTTAAGTCCTGTTATGGAACGCTGACTCTTGAAGCAAGCCTTCATGTTTTTCAAAACAACTTTTTTGTAGAATATTTCTGTGACCGTTATGCCCTTAGGTACATGTATTTGTATAATTGGATCTTTATTGTCGAAGAAAATAACATACATCACTTTCTTGACCGTGCGTTGTCGCTAAGCAATACTTGGGAGTCTTGCAGTTTCGGTTGCCCATATTCGGTTGGAATATTTCCGTTTTGGTTGGATATTTATCACTTGACACTAAATTATTTGTTTGCATTTGCGACGCGGGATCTCTTCTTTTCATCTGTTAACAAAATACCTTGAACTCGCGCTAAAGACAAGTTCGTCAATCGTGGTAAATCCCTCACAGTGTATCGCTAATCCCTTTTTTGCATGTTATTGACTTCCTCTATGTTGATGTTTGTTGAACGTGTTCCAGGACTGCCGTTGTCCGGTCTTAAATTTGGCTACCCACTTACAAATAGACCTGTGAGACATTTTACCCTCCTCATAAATGGCACACACTTCACGGTGAATTATATTGGCTTTATGCCGAGTAGCGACCTGCCTTTTATGTAGGCCTTTATTTCAGTCACATTTACAGTTCTTCTCCTAGTCATATTGTGTATAGTGTAATGAATACGCTATAAAGCAATGCACATTGTATCAAGGTCAGTGAAATTGTGAGCGATAATTTAACCTGTTTAATGCACCGGTGAACACTGTATTGGCCTGATATGGCTTTGGGTACATAGGACACGATTTTCACGAAATAAAGCAAAGATGACATTATTTTTTGAACAACCCTCGTATATCTGATTCTGATGAAGTAATGCTTAAACTCTTATCATGTATTATGGTTAACAAATTATCTATGTCTTAAGTTAAACAAAATAGTTTGGTATTTGTGTTATTTATTCTTTACTTTAAATGTATTTTCGACTATGTTTTCTTGGTACTTTATTTTGGCTGCATGTTTTACCAATTGTTATTTGTGTGTTGAAAGGTAATGTGTTGCAAATCAAATGATGTTAAAACAAAATAAAAAAATTGTTATTTAATGAATTGTTATATGTTTAATGTGCAAAAGTGGTCACATCTGCAGTAGAACAGAGTACAATAAAGAAATTCTAATAAAACTGACCCGACATTAAAGAAACTCTCATAAAAATGACCCGGTCTAGTTATACCCCATCTTCATTTCATATTTCGATTGAATAGGTCACAGTATATCAACACCCACATTGTCATAGAAAGAAATTTAAATGTTATAAAAACATCGTGAAACTGTAGCAATCGTTTTAAAAATGGATTATAGTATCATTTATCAAGAATACTAAGAAGATATCACATAACCACTTGTTTTATTCCTAGACATTTATCAAAGGTTTTTGTATGAATGTCATTCTATATATGTTTTTGCTGTATTCATTGTTGTGGATGCAGATGACTTTTAGCCGATGACGACGAGCCGTTGACGGCGGGCCATTACGCGAGTTATTAACCGCCAACAACAATGAAACCAAAGCCCAAATTATATGAAATTCAACGAGATGCAATATATTTTTTATTACATACATCTGCTCGCATATTCCTACTCTAATCAACTGATGCAGAAATAGGGTAAATTTGGATGTTCCATGTCAACACATGACATGCTTGGGAACCTTGTACATTTGAATCTAGCTGATGTTTTTAACAATTTACTCCTTACACATGTTTTCTGAAGTTTTTATAGCAGATGACTACTGAAGACATTATGGGGAAAATTTACAACAATGTTTTCAAAGCCAAATTTTATGTTTCCCCTTACCGAAGATAATCTTCCTAATCATCAAAAACTTTGTAAATTTCTTGATATGTCCGCCTTAGGGAAGTAAAAATTGATAACAACAATGCTCAAATACGATATGTAAAAAAGATAGAAATATCATAATTCTGTTCTACAAGATTAAATCTTGAAGAAGGCCAGGAGGCCGAAAATTTGATATCCTTTGGAAGACTGTAGCGTAAAACCCGTAATTGTAGTAACCTTTGCAAATAGCTTGGAGCTTGATAAGACGCCGAGCGACTCGGCGTCTGATAAAACTCCAAGCTGTTTGACACGCAGATTGTACTTATTCTACAAATGAAACTTAAGTAATTATATAAAGATATAAGCAGACGATAAAAATGCAGACGAAAATATAGCAGACGACAAGTGTCGGTCTTTCAAAGGATAGAGTTTGATCATTGTTGTTATCAAATACTTTGTGGATATGTTTAAAATCATATGGAGTTAGGGGTTCACTTTTAACTGCTCAGAAGCGCATTTTAACGCCTTTGCTATGTAACTGGTGGCTATTGAAACCATTGTATAAAATGGAGCATTTGCTCGTAACGAGCTTAATGCTCCATTTCCTACAATAATTTAAATACGATTCGAAACTGGCATGTTTCCTCTACCTAGATTTTCATATATTTGGTCAGATTCTTTCTCTGTGGATTAGTCTAAAAATTGCTTTGGGACTAAAAGGTTAATGAATTAAAATAAACAAAATACGAAAGAAGTCACTGCTAGCGTGAAGCACCGTTGTACTATCGCAGACTGATTATTATTCATCACGTTTTTAACTTTTTATACTTTAGGCAAGTTTTGACGAGTTTCCGCCCATAAATGCGGGGTCAATAAAATTTGATTCGCAATGTTCTTACAACGCCAAGTCCTTCATGAGCCATGCAAACTTATTCTAAATGGACGTCTTGAGGTCTGAAATATGAATCCGTACGCTGTATTCTTAATTATGTTGGACTTTATATGAACTGGACTTTCTTTGTGTACTCCTTGAAACCATTGACGTCAATGGTCGCTTTTTGTCATCGTGCTTCATTAACACCATGTTTGATTCGAGGTTTACAACATTTTGGTGGTTTAAACTTTTAGACAAATCTACAATGAAAGATCTAATGAAATATATGAAAATTTAAGTATAAGTATTGTAGGAAATTGAGTATTTGCTCGTCACCATATTGTCCAAGCTGTTAGATACTCAGGAAATATGTTAGCCATGTCGTTTTAAGGAAATCCGACGATTTCTAAAAAAGGAGCCGACGATTTTATAGCAGGCGATGATTGTTGAAGCAAGCGAAGTAGACAAGAGGGTCAAGCTGGACACACCGCATACAAAACAAACAGTCACCCGAATAACATATAAACAAATTCATTCTCAACACACTCACACAAATACACACGCATACACACACACACACACACACACACACACACACACACACGTGCGCACAAACATACACAACATATAAAAGACACACAAGGATAGAAAATAGATATAACAATAAGTTGAAGACACGCTACCTCCTTGGAACGGGTCAGTGGCAAAAACGTCACTGAGAGTTTAACTCTTTCGGCGCCATATTTAAAATTGTCTGTTGGGACTATTTTCAAACAAAATATTTTAGCGTAAAAATTCACAGAGACGATTCAATATTTTTTGTATATTCCGAAACTGTTAATACGGGACTAAAATTTGTTGCAAAATAGTGAGGTCCCAGATCAGACGCCGCCTTGTAGGGCGGCGTCAGATCTGGTACTGCACTATTTTCAATGGCGCTTTTAGGCTACTTCGGCGGTGAAAGAGTTAATCCGGTTTAGACGTACAGTGTAAATAAACTATATAAGCCCTAACCCCTCCATTGCTTTCCTCGAACCACAGTGTCATCCGGGTTCAAGTTATTGGATACTCGACCAATATTTTTGGCACCAAATAAGTTTATCTGTGAGGTTTAAAAAGGAAGCAGACAAAATATTGCGCATGTGCAGAATTGCTTCCGGTTAAGGGGTCATAGCATAACCTGACTGTGGTATTAGATAAAACCAATTTATCTAAAATAAATGTGTCTGTCAGACAACGATACGTTGTTGTAGTAGATCTTTTTATCAATTTCAATCTAACAGAAATGACTGAAACATGTTTTCTCCTCATAATTATTGCAAAAATTTATTCAAAGAAAATAGAAATTAAAGTATACACCTAATATTGAATCAAAGCAATTAACTGAGACGGTATCTGCATGATATTTAGACGCGGACAATTAAATGTCAGTCACTGTAATTTTGGCATAAAGTACCTTCATGTATGTGATTTGGGAAAGTATCGTCGATTTAATTTTATGTAAAATTGGCACGTACGTAAATTTGGATATCAACCGACGTAGCGCAGAACTGCAATATACTACAAACAATATGCTGTGATTTAATATTAATACTATAATGAACCGGTTCCAAGTTGTCTGTGTATATTGTAATGTTCAAGGTCGACAGGGTTTATGCTAAGCTTCTCAATCATGCTGGACTTTTTGAAGTCATATAACTGACAGTTCATTTCATCTCGTCGTTATGAATCTATTTCCGCAATAAAATGAAAATACGACCTATCAAATGCTAAACGCTTAACGCAACGTTAGCAAGATGATAACACACACCAGTGTATGTGCTGACACGCTTCCTTGCGAAATCAAAGTTGTGTCGTTTTATGCACATTTTTAGAGATGAGTACAGTTGGGAAAACGTCATTCTTTACCATGTAACTCATTTGAAAAATAGCACTGATAACCTGTATAAACGGTTTGAAGCTTGATTAGACGCCGAGTTAAACGCTTGCAAACTTGGCAAATGACATTTGTAAAGATCCTTGTTAAATCTGTACAGTCCAAAGGGAACAAGTATCGTAAGTGGTAGAACACAATTAGCGATCTAAGTACCTTAGTATCGTAGTTGTGTTGACCATTTACTCCACTCGCTTTATTTAATCTAGGCAAAATAATGTCATTTTTGAATTGTATTGAAATCATTGTAGACAATGGAGCATTTGCTTGTTGCGAGCAAATGCTTGATTTCTTTCAATACTTTGAAAGGCTATAACTTACCGAGGCGCTAAAAGAAACATCTTTTATGTATAGGGTACAAACTATGTTAATTCCTGCAATTTGACAAATGAAATAATTTGTCTTTCCAGTTGGTTTTCAGATAAGGCCCCCTATTTTCTTGAACCTGATCCTGTACTTAACAGTTTGTAAGAGTCACAATTGGTCAACCTAAACGGTCTTTAGAGATGGAAATATTACCCTTGGACGCTGATGTTCAATCTCCAACATATACACTTTAAAATATAAAATATAATATCATCGTACTAAGGTTGGAAATTGTACGGCAGCGCTCATTTAGTTACATGTAACAAATGTCAATAACCGTTGGTAATGTATCACTTGGTTAGGACGTCATGTATCCATATAAAGTGCGGAACAAATAAGCTGTAGATAAAGATGAGTAAATATACTTTGATAGTTGTGATGTATTAGATAAATAATCGTGGCGACTGGTGTCTGTTGCAGCTTACTTGTCAAAACCTAACATTGTTTGATTTGGTTTGTTTGTTAAGTGTCGGTTGTCGTTAGTTCATTAAACATATTTAATTTGTGATGATAAAATCGTCGCGAGTTTGAAATTGCGTCAGCAGAGAAAAGAAATTTGTATTCTTTCAACATTTATATCTTTGTCTAAGCATGGAATAGTTTCACACCATCCCCAAACGGAATTGTCATATAGATGATAGATTGAAAGCAAATCCAACATTAAGGTTGGTATTCCGACTAACGTGAAGAATGTTTCACCGTGTACTGGAAACCTTTGCAAACATGTTAGTGCCAGATCCGGGGGCAAGTAGGTTGATGCCTGTTTCGGCCCTAACGGGCTTTTAAAATGACACTCAAACAATACAATCTATACCACTATATATGCTCGGTAATGTTTAATACAGTTCATGTACTGAAACTGAATAACTGACCAAATATACTGGCCTCTATTCGATTCTCTGCCAGATGGGATGCGATTAAATATAATGCATTGACTTAGGAACAGGTTTAACACTCTAATAAACCAAGTATCTGTTAAGCTTATCACGCAGTTGTTGATAGACCAAACCAGTTTGAACGCCATATAATCAAACAGTGTAACCGAATCCATTCGATTCTAATCAGATCCCGATTTCGGTTTGTATTTTATTAGTGTCTGTATTTAATATCATTGAAGTCGACATAAAGACGACACTAGACATAAATATTCCTGTCGTTAAAGAAAAGAGTAAGATTAAGGAAAGAGCAGTCATGAAGCATATACGGGTAACTGTTTGTACCGTAATTATTTTAGGTCTTCGGCAGCAGGGAATAAATAAATAGTATAGACCCCATCAGACTGCTCCACCTCTTTCAGTTCTATTTTGAACAAGACGTTATATGGTAAACTCAGCTTGTATGAATTTTAGGATAATTATACAGTCAAACTTCGATGGGTCGAGCACGGTTGGCTCGAAAACCCCGTATAGCTCGAGCTGAAACAGAGTCCCGGAGAGACATAATTGAGTTCCAAATAGCAAGCAGTATGGCTCCAGATCAGACGCCGAGTTACTCGGCGTCT
>JAULCE010319952.1:0-10520 GCA_032359355.1 Macoma nasuta | reverse complement strand
CCGTCATCACAGGAATGACGTTAATGAGCGGCGATATCTGATTGGTCAAGCGTGTTGTCGGCGATCCGTCAATTGCTATGCAGTAACCATCATCTGATAGCATGATATGCCTATTTCACTGCGCAGCTCGGAAGTATGGGATTGAGAAAACAACAAGCATCTAGATTTCAACTTAATGTTTACAACTATAATACTTTATATCCTTTGGAAGACTGTAACGTAAAAAAACGTAATTGTAGTAACCTTTGTAAACAGCTTGGAGCTTGATCAGACGCCGAGAAACTCGGCGTCTAATCAAGCTTCAAGCTGTTTGACACTCAAATTGTACTTATTCTATCAATAAAATATTTAATAAATATATATATAAATGAGCAGACGACAAAAAGTGCAGACGAAAATATCGCAGACGACAAGTGACGGTCTTTCTAAGGATATACAATACCACGTATAATAAATCGTAAACACAACCTCTTACGAAACGAAACAGGATACCGTATACGTGGATGACGACTGAACAATAAAGCAACGCAAAACATGATTATATACATATATAACAACACGCAGAATAGCGTTGACCCACATCGCAGAGCTATTATCTAATATGTCAACATAATATATTCAGTTTTCAAGATACAAGACGCGTTGGTCTTTCGTATATATTTGTCAGTTTGGTCAAGAGTAAGGATAGTTAAAGAAATATTAAGTCTCACCCATCCAACTGCTAAACATATATAGATGAAGCGATATTAGCTAATCTCTATGGTTACATATAATTTGTCTGTCACGTTCTCTGTCCGTCCGCATGGTGTCCCTTTCGTTTATTTGTCGGTTTGTCCCAAATATCAACGCTATTCAAACAAGATCAATGAAACTAAGCATTTCGATAAAGGGAATGTGTCATTTATACACATTATCAAAATAAAAATAGGAAATCGGAATGTTTTGTCTTTTTTATATTTCTAATATTGTTACAACTAGGTTATTCAACGTGGTATGTATTATAAGAGTGATATAGAGATAGTTTTCAGCCACAAAAACTGCATGTGTTGTGATTGCAATGACATCAGAAATTGTAAATAATGAACGGTACTCCAGAAAAGCACGCGTACCTTAAACAGTAATTGATATGTCTTTATGTGATGACCTCTCTCTAACAAACCCTATGATGTGACATTTACTTTGAATCGACTTTTCAAGACGATTCTAAAGAACGATTAAAATATAAAGGGTTTGGTCGTTTATGGTTTGGTCGAGCAATAAGGATTTTACCTATATGTGTACGACCTTTATTTGTAGCCCTGGTCGATGAATAGTTTCCAATACTATTTAAACTTGGAAAATGAACCTTGTACCCAAATACTTGACTTTTTAAAGCTTGGCTTGTATACACATGACATCTTAGAATTACACCCTGATTTATTATTTCAGAAAATATTATGGCTACTATGGAAAGCGAAATTGTAATTCTTAGGTATCTCCGTTCCTGTTTTATCTCCAAGACTGTTTATGCTAGGTTAATGAAACGACGTAAACAGAAGTAGACAATATGGTGAATATATTTGTATGCGTAGCATTTCATAACTACTTAGGATAAAATGGTTGGTTGTTGCAAGAAACATTAGTAGTATTAACTTTAGAGCTAGTTTCTGTAATACTTGAAGCGTTGAAACTTTGTATTTCAAAGAAGTCAATGAGTTAGTGCGCATCATCGTGAGTTTTATTGAACAACGTGCTATGGCAATAAAACCGATAAAATGCGCAAACTCACAACACTAAAATACAATTTCAATATTATCGTGTTCAATTTAACAACAAGCTCAACATAATCATGTTTGACTTAACCACATGCGGGGTAGGGGGTAGTTTGAATTACCCGATGTTTGAATTGAATTCGCACTGATGGTAATGCAAACTTATACAAAAACGACTGCGACAATGATGTATATAAGATACTTGACAACAATTAAATGATGCTTGTGTGATTTTCCAGAACACTACACTTCAGAAACTCGTATATGTGACTGCATTTAGTTGAATTACCCTGCCACGTCTGTGGTACATTTGTAAATAACAGTTACTCCTACAAGTTAATAAACATAAACACAATATGCTACCGTATCTAGATAAGTGGTAGCTTGTTGTTGTTAGTTTCAATCTATATACGGTAGCACAATGCGGTTTCTACACTGTTGGCTTTACCTTACCACTCTTCCTTAAAGTTGCGCCATTGCGCATTAGACTAGACTATAAAACACGTAATTCCATGTGTAATATTCGGTTCTTGAATAAAAAGGTTATGTAGTCGAAAATAAGAACATGACATAGAAAAACTAAATAAACTGTTCTTCTTATTACTTCCCATAGAAGAATCATGTGATTTCATTATACATGTACATGTTAAATTTAGAAACTGAAGCTGAAATTTAAGAAAAATAATTAAGATTTTTCAAAACTAAGATTTTTATCAAGTTTAACCCTTCATAGCCATTTCAATATTAATAGGCTGTCAGTGGCAAATTCTCTTTCATATTTGGAGTCTCAATAATTGTCATATCTGTCTTGAGTGGGCATCAAATAGTTTATCAAAGCGACTATTGAATATAGATGCTCGCTTAGTGCAGAACGAAAGTACTGCAGAAAAATGTCAAAGTAAATGTCTGCATTGCTTATGTTCTGCATTATGCGACCACCCGCTTTAAAGACCACTTACATATTGTTATTAGCGGCCGCTTAATCCTAGTGATCGTATGTATATGGAGGTAATATTAAAACAGGAGCAAATGTTAATCTTCAGCTTTTTGTGAGTCTCAATATTACGTGTCTACAATCTGTGCCAGGCTTAAAGGAAGTACCAATGCTTTGAAGACAAACGCACTGTCTTCAAAGCATTGGGTATTCCTTTAAGTTTATACACATTTTTAAAGCCGGTCGTGAAACGAGTTCTTACAACTTACACCAATCACTCAAGGATCCTCGTTTCTGGTGGAAGTCATCGCTGCGAAGATAAGAGAACCAGAGTCACGAAATCAGTTTAAGCGTTTAACGTCAAATAAGGCAAATGGGACTGA
Source organism: Macoma nasuta (assembly GCA_032359355.1). Lineage (NCBI taxonomy): Eukaryota > Metazoa > Mollusca > Bivalvia > Cardiida > Tellinidae > Macoma > Macoma nasuta. The sequence continues at coordinate 7,452 of JAULCE010319952.1, read as the reverse complement.
TACTATCAAATACTACAACCTCAGTTTCTTATAAGAATTAAATCATACAACCTATATTGAAATAGGTAATTGATCTATGATAAAAAATTCAAAAGGATTGAAAAACTTTATTCTGCTTTGTCTTTTCTTAAAGATAGATTTCGATGCCAATGAAAAGGGATAGCATGGAAATAAGATCAGTACCAAGTTTGAATAAATGTTGTTACATCTACTCGAGCAAATTGATTAAACTGGAAATTTAGAAATGACAAGTTTGAAGTGACTGCCAGAGCAGATACCTCAAACTCATTATTTCTTAACCATTTTCTTGCTAAGAACAATTGTCGTCTGCACAAAATCTCGTTTGCAGCATTTATTAAACCTTGTCCGATTTGCTTCAAATTTTGTGAAACAAGTGGCTGGATTTCAATCAGCTTCGATCCGGATCAGTACCAAGTTTGAATAAATGTTACATCTACTCGAGCAAATTGATAAAACTGAAAATTGAGAAATGACAAGTTTGAAGTGAGTGCTAGAGCAGACACCTCAAATTAATTATTTCTTAACCATTTTCATGCTAAGAACAATTGTGGTTTGTGAAACAAGTGGCTGGATTTCAATCAGCTTCGATCCGTTCAGACGCCGAGTTACTCGGCGTCTGATCCTGATCGAAGCTGCTTTGCAGAAAAGGTAAAAGTCGCGACAAGCATAATAAGGGTTGACATAATTTTTTCAGTTATGTTAAAGAATGGCAAGAAGGTCTCAAAAGCGACATATCATCAATCAGTGGTCTGACTGATAGATACCTGCTGTAACATACCATACCATTATCTTTATTTCTCAATTTAATAAGGTGCATGAGAAATTAGAATATAATCACATTATTATTGCATTAAAACATATTCTGGACCATAACATGGCATCATAGAAGTATTGGGACATCACATCAAACTACCAGGGATTAATTGGGGAGAAAGAAAAGAAATAAAAAAGAAGTAAATAAAAAGTATTAAGGGGAGAAAACGACAAAATCGAATAGATCTAGACGTTGGTTAAGACAAAAGAAAGGGAAAGAAAAAACAGACAGGTATATTTTTTTTTATTTGAGATGCTAGATGCGCAGTGGAACAGTTCCAAGACAAGACACAGTTATTGGTCGACTTTTTGAACAATTAAGTAGGTTATAACGTCAACACAACCTCTTACGAAAATAAACAGGAAACCGTAAATGTGGATATCCTTATCAGTTTGGTCGCGAGTAAGGATGGGTAAGGAAGTAGCATATCTAGATGAAGCGCTATTGGCTAATCTCTATGGTTACATAATTTGTTTGTCCGTTTGTCTTGAATAGTTTCACTGTGATATAAACTTATTTCAAACAAAATCGATGAAACTGAGCATTTTAACAAAGGGAATGTGACATTTATATACATTATCAAATTTGTTAAACAAAATCAAAATAGGAAATCTGAACATTTTGTCTTATTTTAAATTTCAAATATTGTAAAAAGTAAGTTATGCAACGTGGTATGTATAATAAGAGAGTGGTATGGAGATAATCAGCCACAGCAACTGCATGTAGTGTGGTCGCTATGACTTTCATTTTTGTATTTTGATAGAAATGCAATGAGTGTGTTCGCATCGGCGTAAGTTTTATTGTACAACTTGCTATGGCAATTAAAACTTGATCTAATGCGAAAACTCACAACTCTAAAATACAAATTCAACAGGATCGTGTTCAATTTAACAACACGTTCAACATAATCATGTTAGACTTAACCACATGCTCAGCATAGTTATGTATGCTTTAACAACAAGTCAACATTATCAAGATCGACTTACGGTCCACAAGGTAAACATAATCAATTTCGACTTAACCACACGTTCAACATAATGATATTCGACCTAACAACTTTGTCAACATAGTTATGCTAGATTTTGTCACATGTTGAAAATAATCAAGACCGGCTTAACTACAAATTCAACCCAATCAAGTTCGGCTGCAACACAAGTTCAACTTGTAATAACGTTCGATTCAATCATCTATCATGATTTCAACGTAATGATATCAACTTCACTACAGCTAACCATATAGCTGTTCGACTTAAACACAAGTTAAACATAATCAAGTTTCACTTAACCGCAAGTTCAGCATAAAAATGATTGATTTAACCACAGGCTCAATATAACCATGCTCGACCTAACAAACAGTTCATTATAATCATTGTCTATGTATCCACAAAGTTCAACATAATCGTGTTTGACTCACCCACATGTTCAATACATTCCTGTTCGACTTAAACACAAGTTCAACATAATCACGTTCGACTTGACCACAAAATTAACATAATCATGTTCGACTTATTCAAACGAACCATGTTAGACTTGACCAGAAGTTCAAAATAACCATGTGTGATTTAACCACAAGTTCAAAGAAATCATGAAAGACTTATCAACAATTTAAACATAATCACGTTCGTCTTAACCACATGTTCATCACAATCATGTTCGATCATATAACAATTTCAAAACAATTGCGTTCAACTTAACCACAAGTTCAAAATGATCATGTTTAACTTAACCACAAGTTCAACGAAATCAAATTCGGCTTAACTACAAGTTCAACATAATCATGACCGACTTCATTTTAAGACCAACATAATCATGTTAGACTTAATCACGAGATCAACATAATCATATTCGACTTAACCACACGCTCAACATAATCATGTTCGACTTAACCACATGTTCAACATAATCATGTTCGACTTAACCACCCGTTCAACATAATCATGTTCGACTTAACCACCCGTTCAACATAATCATGTTCTATTTAACAAAATGTTACGTCCAATGTAATCAAGTTCGAATTAATTACAAGTTTAACATACTAATGTTCGACTTAACCACAGGTTTAACTAAGTATTAACTTACAGTTCAATATAATTAATCGAATTAAACACAAGCTAAAGGTGACCATGTTTATCTTATCGATTTTCTTCTGTATACGTGACACGTATGGGGTTTTATGGTTGCTTCTTTAAAACAGTGCAGACCCAGATCTGTACATTTGACGCATTGTCTGATCTTGTTGTGCACCTTGCGAGACTCCTTGAAGTACATATATCTTTCTTTTATACAGGTAGACCTCTAATGCGGCCACTCAATGAAGGAGCATGGAGGTCTCTTAAGACAAATGGTAGCTTAATGTAGAACAAAAGTAATGCAGAAAGCTCCTGGGAGCTTTCTGTATTACTTTCGACCTAAATTAAGCAACTACCTGTTTCTAAGGCTAACTATATGGGCTATTTTAAGTGGTTTTACTGTATTGATAAAACAAGTGCACCGTCTGTTCAGATGCCGCTATCGCAGAGCGCTTGCTTGTCTTGGTCTGCACGGTTCGCGATTTAAAACATCACCCTTTTTCTGGTTGCCCTTCACAATTATTTCTTCTCGCGAAAATGAGTGAGAAAATAATATAAAAGTATATATAAAGAGAATAACAACAATTTCCTTTTAACCCCTTAACTCCATATGATATTCATTGCAATAAAATTATATGATTAATTGAAAGATCATCTAGGAAAGAAGATCATCTAGGAAAGAGAAAAAAAATGACAATTTTGAATAGCTTTAAAAAGTATTGTCGGATATTGTCAATAGGCATCTGCTAATGAGGCGTCAAAATATGTATCTAAAGAGTACAGGATTAAAAAGACGTATGTGTCAATTTGGCAAACTGGCACTTACGTCTCTTTGAACGAGACCGTTGATAGGCACGAATTCGGGACACCGGTTTCATCTGGGACAGCCGAACACGCTGTTTTCATTTAAGTTTGGATGATTTTTATCTATATTCATAGTTTCGTTAAATGATATCCGGAAATATTGGAGACTGACATATCACAAATGTGAAGGAGTTACAATAGTTTAGCACCAAGCCATCGATATCGCCGTTGTCGTTCTAAAAGGGCGTAAGTGACATGTTGACAAAGGGCACTTACTTTACTTTAGAACTGCACCGATGACATTATAGCATGAATGAATTAGAACCCGTTTTAGGTTGCTTTTGGGGGGACACGAAGCACAGAACGAGTTGTACTATGTCAAGCGGCTTCAGGCTTCATTGTTATGCTTAGGAAATATAGGGTTACCGGAAATCTTAGCCTAAATTGTGCTGGTTGGCCGTACCCATCACCTCGTCGCTTATACGGTCGTCTGCTCAAATACTTGTCTGCGTCAGTTTTAACCCTTTTCCTGTCGCCAAAATACACAGTCCGCTGAAATCTCCCCTGTCTGCTATTTTAACCTTGTTCGATTCTCTTGAAATTTGGTAAAAATGTTTTGCGAGTGTCAAACTGCTCGGATCCGGATCAGACGTCGTATTATTCGGCGTCTGATCCGCGTCCAAGCTGGTTGACGAAATCACTATGATCGTCATCGGCATGATTATGGTTAATTGCGTCAGTTTTAAAGTCCCCTTGCTTACTTTAAGTTTAAATAAAAATATAATATGATTGCTCGCTTAAACTGATTGGACGCAGATCGGAGATAATGTCACTCGATGTCTGATCTGGATCAGAGACGTTTCCGATTTCAAAGACAGTCTAGAAAAATGGCGCTATAGTAATAAATGCCAATGTCGCTTATCGTTACTGCACAAACAACTCCGATCCAGATCAGATGCCAGCGTAATGATCTGGGCCCGTGTTTTCTAAACAGTCAAATAGGATCCAGTTATTAAGCAAAGTGCGTGACTGTTGTAAAATGAAGCAGACGAATTTTGGAGTAGGCGATAGTTTTTCCCTGATATATACACCTCACCGTGTACTGGTCACAAGAACAGGATACACATTGTATAATTATAATATTTTGAAAAATAATATTAACTGAAATATACACCTTAGCCAGCAGTTCGGATGATGCTATATTTTAATCCGAACCCGACTCTTGACAGCAACTGACCTAGATACGCGCATAATTGTGCCAACTTGCTCAACTTTCCATCCACTGTCAACTAACGTTTATGAAAGTAAGTTCATATTAACTATTTTACTATTAGATTTTCTTGGGGTATTTTACATTTCTTTATCCTAATCCCGCTATTCACGACACTTCATCATGGATGGTTTTTTTTCCCCAAACAGTTTGGATCTAGATCAGACGCCAATAAAATTGGCGTCTGATCTTGATCCAAGTTATTTGAAACTTGGTCAAAAAACTTTTTTAAAAAATCAATGGAATTGGGTGTAGATTACAAGTGCAATTGAAGACAGATAGAGCAGACGACATTTTCTTCAGCGGGGTAAGGGTTACTCTTTTGGAAAAATCGAGGAAAATCGACGCAAACAGTTTTGACAAAACAGATGTCGAGTAAATAAGCGTCTGATCGGGAACCCAACTTTTCGAGATTCTATTACATTTTCAAAAAGGCATGGTAGACACAAATTCATTGAAGCTGACTGCAGACCATAACTTAATCAATGTACTAAACGTTAAAGGATGAACATCCGTTCGGGCTCGGGTCAATGTCCGCCCAAACGTGGTCGGTATTTCAAAATAGATTGTTTGTTATTATGTGTTGTATGAAAATAACCTTAAAAAACAGTCCTGTCGGTATTTTTAACAGTGACTTCACTTTTTTTCAATAATAATGTCAAACAATAAGACCCAGATTAGAGAGCTCCTTCAGGAGCTCTCTAATTAGGGTCTATATTGTTTGACAGTTTACAATATCAAATGGACGTCACTATCACAATATACCGGTACGACAGTAGACCATATTTACAAAAAAGAAAAGCCATGCTTGACTTTCTCGACACGTCTTGAACTGAAATCGTGCTCAAATTAAAAAAAAAAAAACTTTGGATTTCTCATTTAATTTTCGTCACTGCACTGAAGCTTTTGATTGCTATGGAAAAAAATCAGTTTTCACTTGCATTCAAAATTTCAGTGTATTAGCAATACAAATAAAGGTCGCTATCTGACGTTGACTTTTTGAGTTTGAGCAAGATCTCACATTAAGATGTTTAGTGAATGCCGGATTGGTTATTATCTGTACGTCAGAGTACTGGCTAAAAATGAGATTTTAATTGGGAAAAAGGAGATTTTTTAAGAATAGGCGATACCTTTGTGAACAGTTTGGGCATGATCAGGCTTCGGTCAACTTGCACTTTGATCAAGTTGTAAATTATTGATGAAAAATCCAATTTAATTGTCAACGTGCATTTTACATGTAGAATGGTAGTATCTCTAATGTTTCACCCGACCATTCCCCCGTACAGTTAGGTCTTTAATTGTTGCTTTCTGAATTGTGAGATATTGACAATAAAATACGTTTAATCTTTAGCCTGGTGCTCAACTTGTCGTCTGCTCAAAATGCCGTCTGCTCCATTTTTGAACTTTATCAATTGTTTATAAATTTGGTGAACATAGTGTCTGAGTATCAAACAGCATGGATCCATATTACTCGGCGTCTGGTCTGGACCCTGGATCTAATTTGTTTGAATAATCGCCACAGTCGTGAATGACGGGCTGACCAGGTAGACAAGCTATGACGGTTTGCAAAATCTTCACATTATATAGATGAATAGATATATTTAGAACGAGCACGGGGGTACGGGTTCCCGCGTATTTGGCGTTTTCGTTTTCCTGAAATCGCAATATTTCGGACTAATCAACAATGAATCGGATATGTTCGATTTTCTTAGTTCCACATGTGTGGAAAGAAATGAACTATGTATAAGAACACTTAAAAGGTGAATATATATTATTTCTAATAGAATGATAAAACAAATATTGCTTTATTTATTGTAGATAACAAAAAGATAAAGTTGTCTGTTTTGAAAGAATACGTTGCGTATTGTCATGGGTTTTCGCGAGATGTTTTGACAGATAAGTTGGACACATTTCACCAAATAAGACGTCACAACTAGCTCTTTGCGCGCCCGTGACTGTTTATACCTTTGAGGAACACACCGAATATTTCCCTAACCCTTCCCTTCACATTAGCACCTCTGTAAATGATGGCTATTGAAAACATTGTTGGATATGGAGCACTTTCTCCTAACGAGCAAATGCTCCATATTTTACGATGATTTCAATACAATTAACAAATGGCATTTTTCTTTTGACTAGATGTCCATATTTTCTTCAGATTATTTCCTTGTGAATAAGTCTAGAAATAGCATGTGGACCAGGAAAAAAGTGTTAAAGGGTAACATCACCAAAATACAACTTGGCATTAAAGGTCCGCGTCTACTAAAATGCTCGGTTTTGATTGGTCGCGACAAAAAGTGCAGGGAAAGTCGGGATTAATGTTTATGTAATCAGGGTCGCTGATTGGATATCATTAAAGAATATTATAAAAACACTTTTGATCTTGGTCCTAGATCTCTTTTGAGCATATTTAAATATTCACTGCTTGATTGCATGGCAATATACCGATTTTATGGGTAAAACTTGAGAGGCAGG
>JAULCE010319951.1:0-17715 GCA_032359355.1 Macoma nasuta | reverse complement strand
TAACTCCTACAAAATTGTTAAGGAGTTACAATAGTTTTGCACCAAGCCATCGAAATATGCAAACAGTGCATCTGATCTGGGCCTATAATGTGTCCAAATGAAAAATATTCTCTTTTCATGCACTGAAGGGGTTAACTTTATTATTATTTTAAACGTGTTAACCAATGATGTAATGACTTATAGTCAACCAATGTGTTTAGATTTTTAATCTCTGCGAAAGCTTAATAAAATTTAAAATGGAATTAAAAGTTCTGATATGAGTGCCTTGTTATCATAATCTCTAAGTGTGTTAATGTCAAAATGTCTCTTGAATAAATAAACTACAGCTTGTAAAACATGAGAAATCCCTTTGACTTCTACTAATTTATTGGAAACAAACTTTGAACCTTAATCCTGATGCAAATATTGCCATCTGCTTTAAAATTTTGTTGCTTCAGCTTTTACACTAACAGCTTGTGCTGTTTCTTTTAAAAACACTAAGTTCTCTTTGCATCTAATTGCGCTGATCAAGATCAGACAAAAAATTATTTATTGTTTGATCGATATCTTGGCTGTCTGTAATTTTTCAGTCTTCTTAAATCAAAACACAAATGCAATTATGATAAAATGGTACAAGCCGTATTTACAAGTCTTCTGTCACCAAGTCATTCAAATGGTGAAGTAGCAGTCTGATCAGGGATTACACTATTTGTCTCTCTCTTTGATCACTTTGAACACATTATCTAATTGCAAAATCAGCTTGTCTGTTTAATAGGATAATTCCTGTAATTCCCTGTGATGACCACAGTTTTTCAGTAATTATGGTTATTTCCCTAACTATATGTTAGTAAGGTCGAAAATGGCAGGACAAGGAAAATCTGGCACAACTTTATTTCACTTAAGTCTTGACCTGTGTGTTCCCTGCTTGACACTTGACAACCAAACACATAGCATGGATTTAATCTTAATGATCTTATATTCATTTCAACACGTCTATAGAAAGCTTTCATATACAGAAAATGACTTTATGAAATAAGATTTGGATTAATTCTTCACAGTGACAAAAATAACCCTATCCAACAATCCATGTAACTGATCTTTAACCATTGGCCACATTGATCCACCTTTTGAAGTTTCTGTAGTGGACTACATTTGAAATCATTGTGAGAAATGAAGCATTATATAGTGTCCTTCAGATCCATGTAAATGCCCCAGTGTCTGAGTTAAATTGGCACCCTTTAAAAATAAGCAGTCTCCATTTGAAAAGACTTATGACTATAGACGAAATAATTGAGAGCAGACATGTCGATAATAAGGCACCAGGAGTCGTCTTTCTTGGGAACAATGAAAAGCCGACTAGAAATAATGAGACTGTTGAGAACCTCTTTCTATCGCTCCCTTTTCCAATAGCTTGACACTTTTTTCTGGAGTTGGCTTCTATGAAGGGTTACTGGAAGCATACATGCAGCAGTGGACTTAGTCTTCAGTTTAGAAATAATATATGCGGGACATTGGGGACAATCAACAGTAGTAGAAGAACAACAAAAGGAGAAGAATTAAATAAGCTTTTAGCTTTCACTCAAATCTCCTTTTCTAGCTGTAATTGTATGTACTTCTGTTGTAATCTATATGACATAAATATGTTTAAACTAATCAACAGTTTGTGGGACAATTAACTACACTGGAGTGGAATTTATTCTTCATGTTCGCTTCAAGGACCTCCTCTTTTATACCCCTTTACAGAGGCAGACATGAGACTTGCCAAGTGAGAATGGCAGACTGCCGATGCTTCAACATATCCATCACTAAGTTTTTGCTTGAATGTGCTAAGATCATGACAACTTGGCCAAGCTGGTCAACAAACAGGTCCTTCTTAGCAGTGCAACCCAAACCATAAAGATGTCAAGCTGAGATGCCAAACTAAATTGTTTGACATTGCCCAACCTCCTAATCTTTATTGTGTGAATGGATAAGGGAACCTGGGTCAAAGGCTAGACCAGATGGAGACCAGATGAAGGCAGGCCCTTAATTTGGAGAAAGTGCATTTAGGGATGCCAATGCACCCAAGTCAAAGCTCACCGACGGAAGGAGATAGGCCTCAGCATGGACAAGGTCTCTCAGCACACTGGTTGGAGCCATCCAAAAGCAATCTTTATGTTAATTGAGGTTCCCTGCATTGTAGCCATTTGTAGGAAACTATGTCTCATTGTTGGCAAAGTGGTTTCCTAAGAACAGCTTTCACTGCAGAGTCAAAAGATTTAGGGCCAGATTTTCGTGGCCAAAGGTACCCTTAGAGCTCAGAAAGTAAACCGCCTCCCCTTCTCCTCCGATCAAGCCTCAGCAAGGAGGGGTTTTAACAAGAGGTTCTCTGTATTGAGAACGAATGCTGATTTAGCCCTTCCCTCCACAGAAGCGCCATTTAGTGCCTCTGTAACTATTGGCTATTGAAAACATTGTAGGAAATGGAGCATTTCCTACAATGATTTCAATACAATTCAAACACGGCAGTTTTCTTTTGCCCATATTTTCAGATTTTTAATCAGACTTTTTCCTTGTGGATAAAAGAGAGAGTCTAAAAAAGGGTTAATGTAGACCAGTCTCTATGCATGCAAGATTGATTATGGGGAACCCCGAGGTCTCGGGAATAGGGGGAATGGAAACCTCCCTCTGTGACACTGTAGCCTGAGGGGGCCTGTTTGGATGAGAAGGCCAAAAAGACCTCTCAGGAACAAACTGTCAAATTGACCTTGTTCCCCCTTAGGATCAAACCTCTGAAAATGTTGGGGAGTGAGGTTCAAAAGGCAACTTCTCCTGTTCAGAAGGGAACCTTGAATCCCTCAACTCTATTTTATCATCTCTTCCTCATTATTGGGGAAGGAAACAAAGCAAAGTAAATTTCCAGCAAGACTGGATAATATGGGTGAAAGACCTAGAAACTCCCAGGTTAGAAGTGTGATCATCAGCTAAAAGAGAGCAATGATCAGTATTCTGCTGGCTAAGCCCGGAAGACTCCATGGGAATACCCGAGAGACCCAGAATTTGGCATCCCAGACCAAATTGATCTGATTTGTCAGAATCAAAGAACAGCATTGTGGTTATCTATGCAGAAACACAGGGCTTGTGCTATTAGCCCGGAGACTCTCCGACGGTCACACCATAGGGCTTGGTAGAGAATCTTTAAAAAATTGTTGAAAAGTGTTTGATTTTCTCTCGCTTATCTGAAGCCTTCGGTATACCCAAAATTGCCAGCTAATTATGTATATTTTGATCTGATTCAATGCTTAGTTTGAGCCAGCACTCTGCATCTAGTAGGAAAATATGGAAAACCATTACATCTTTTTGAATGGTCATGTTGGGGTTTTAACACTTAACTTGCTGTTAAATTTGTTGTGTGCTTCATTTTTTTAAATTTCAACCAATTTGTTTAAAAAGTTATAAAACTAATTTCCCAGTGTGAACAGTTTTCATCCAGATCAGATGAATTACTCAGTATCTGATCTGGATCTAATCCTTATTACTGTTTTCTAGTTGTGAGCAGTCGGTGAAATGTTAAATTCAAGTTATCCAACTTCGAATAATTAACTTAGCTTTCAGGGAAAAATGTAAACAATTGTATATTTATGCCACATGGTAGTCCTAATCTTGTATGATCATCAGAACTGATTACATCCAAATTACTATTCAGCCATATTTGCAATTTTTCCCAATTACTAAACTGTTATAACGTAAGCAAATGACAGCTTCCATTTAAGAACATAAAATGTCCGTCAAAATAGCTCCCAAAGAATTGTTTTTGTTTATATTAAAAAACTGCAGTGTTTTTAGTATATATGATAAGATTGCTATTATATAAGGTCAGAAAAATGAAAATAAAAATTATAGCAGATGTAGTTTGAGTTTAAATGACATTTTAAATTTCATGTTGCTAACGTCATTATTTGACAGAATATTTGACGGATATTTTTACGTTCACAACATTCAAAAGTTGGAAAAATTAAGTGTTCCCTTTATTATAATGAGCAACATTTTATAAGAGTAACAAAAGATTGAAAACTGTATGTAATGGAAGTACTTTCTCTGCAGAGAACATGTCTGATTCTTAATTATTCATTTTGGATGATATTGCTAATGTCTTTTTTTGACAGAACATATTGTTGCTAACGTCATTTTTTGACAGAACATATTGTTGCTAACATCATTCTTTGACGGAACAAATGGTTGCTAGCATCATTCTTTGACGGAACAAATGGTTGCTAGCATCATTTTTTGACGGAACTAGTGGTTGCTAGCATCATTTTTTGACGGAACAAGTGTTTGATAACATCATTTTTTGACAGAAACGTAGATTGTAAGATTTTAAACAATAGTAGGCCAACAGTTTAGTAGTTTAGTTTCACAAATATATATGCCACTATCATTTTATCACTTTTGCATAATTTATTGTGCATTTATTAGCATGTGTGTACTCTTGCACGTGTATATTTAGTGTTTGTATTCTCCTGTTGTATGCACCTATTGACTATTAACACCCCTCTGTAGAATGCTAACCTGCATAGTAACATATCTGCATGTGTGGTGGTCACCTCATTATCATTTTAGTCATTAACCAGGCAACCAAAGAGGTTATTGGACCTGGGGGTTCAGGTTAGAATCAGGTAACAGCATGTGGAAGGTAATTGTGGCTTTGATTGTTATTGTACAATATGCCATAATAAGTAATGGAAATGTTATATTCTGTTAAAGTTTTATTGTCAGCAAATTATGCATACACAGTAACTGGCTAAGATGCAACTTTATTATAGAATGCATACTCAGTAACTGTAACTTAATGTGTAGCTTTATTAAACCACTGAACACTTAACAAACATTTTTTGTAAAATTTTAACCGAAAAACAATCTATTTTTCTTCAAATAGAAATATCTGTACAGACAAAATGCCCTACTTGATAAATGTATTGTAAACATTTCTCTTTCTTTCATTGCCTGACCAATGAAAATTTTTAACTAAGTAGGGTATTTTGTCTGTACATGGTGATTTTTTACGTTTTCTTGAAAATGTACTTAGGAGATTTTGAAAGTCCGCCAACTTCTACATAAGCAGCATATTTGTTCACAGTTTAGTACTTTTTTTGCAATGGTTACAAGAAAACAAATCACACAACTTTTACAAGTAAAAGTTTTCAAAGGGCAAACAAGTAAAATATGTCAATTTAATTAGACATAGTCCCAAATTAACAGTCAAACCCTGGCCATCATCTCGAGGGCTTGACGTGTAACTCATAACCTTTTATGAAAACACTGGATTAGGGGCAATTTTGACCCTTTTATAAACAATGCAAATTTAGGTGACATTGCTCAGAACGAGCAATGGCACCTATTTCCATAGTTTACCAAGAAAATTGATTTAACGCTTATAAAGACTTACTAGCAAGGTAAATAACTTTGGTAAAAAAATACCAATTTTAGTTACAACTGTTTCACACCAAGCCCTCAATCTGATACATGGCACATGCGTCTAAAAGGTGACGTTATTGTTTGAAATGACGTCATGCACGCGCATAGCCAACATGTTAAAGCATGTGCCACGTAACAGTATATACTGCATTCTTCCTGCATTTACAGAAAAAACCCTGTGTTTATGTTAGAATCTACATTTATGTTACATAAGTTTACCCAATTAAAATGATGACAGCAATGTAATAAACGAACTAGTTAAAGCAATTTACATGCGTTTTTCATGAAAATATATAATGAAACAGCTATTTAATCCTTTTGAGTTCAATGATGAAAAAACTATTCTTCCTCACAAATGACTATTGACCCAAAATAGACAAATATTGAATAGTTCTCTATTTCGGGTCTATAGAAAAATAGTTTTTCACTATTGACCTAAAGAGGAGTCAATAGCTGTATACTATGATATACTCATCGCTACTTTTCCAACATTATAGTCAGGTGGCATTAAATGACACACTTTTTACAAAATTTCTTCACCAAACCCTATCGAGTTACCACTCATAAGAATGGTATTAAAAGACAATTCTAAAGAGTGGTCACTCGATACGGTTTGGTGAAGAAGAAAAAAAGGATTTTAGTATATCAAATATATACATTTTCTGAAGCCCACATACACTATATACTACTTTTCCGACATTAAAGTCACGTGGCATTAAATGACACATTTTTTGTACAAATTTTCTTCATTTCTTCATCAAACCCTTTCGAGTTACCACTCATAAGAATAGTCTTCAAAGACGATTGTAATGAATGGTCACTTGATACGATTTGTTGAAGAAGAAAAGAAATATCTTAGTATATCAAATACACTGTTTTCTGGAGCCCGGATACACTATACTACTTTTCCTACATTGTAGTCAGGTGGCATTAAATGACACATCTAGTCAGGTGGCATTAAATGAAACATTTTTTACAAATGTTCTTCATTTATTCACCAAAACTTTTTGAGTTGTACACCAAACACTCAAAATTTGTAGTATAATCTAGAACCGCGCATAGAAAGTAAAGGTTCTGCAAGTTGTTTAATGACATCCTCCCAACAAACAAAAAAAGGTTTGTCCTCCAATGTCCATAATTGCCACTTTGCTTGCTTGTAGAACTGGACCCACAATCCATAGGCTTTCTCCTCTCTGTGCAGCTCATGGGTTTGAACCACCTGCAAAAAGATGTACAATCAATGACTTGTTGCACCAATTACATAAGCAATTACCGGTATCTATCAAAGCGGTCAGACTGGAATCTATGAATGAATCAAATGTATTTACCAAGTATTCACAACTGGTAATAAAATTAAGCTTATTGACATTCAAATGTTTGCTTCATATCATCACCATTTTGTACCGAAAGAAAACACTTAAAAATGCATAAATACTACACATATAAACACAAATTATTTGCACATGAACAGACGAACTGCTCTAACTGAATCAGCAGTAAGGTAAGAATGGCTATATAAAAGATTTAATAACTAATCTTTATGAAATAAATGTTTTATGGCTGGGGATTGAGCTCATGTTGTTAGCTGGGACTTCAACTCATGTTATATACATGGCTGGGGCTTGAACTCAGGAGATGGATGTCTGATTGCAAATCTGACTTGCAATCTGACATGTCAGCAAGAGTGCTGTATATTGAGTTTGGGTGTTAACATATATTAATGTGCTATTCTGACAACAAAAATAACATTTTAACATGCAAGTAACACATTTATCTTAAAAACACAACTTCGAAAAATACAACATTTTCACATAAAAGTAACAAATTGATGTTAAAAACATAACTTCCAATGAAACAATAATGAAACGGCACAAACAAAGGTAATGCATTGAAGCCAGTCTTAATTTCCAATTAATTTTGAAAATTATGTACAATTCACGGAGCTCTTTTTCTAGTTAGCATTGCCTTTGTTTTTGTGTACTGAATTTGACCAAACATGTTCAAACATTACTACTTACAACAGCATTAAAACTTTCTGATCCATTTCTGATTACAAGGTTTGTTCCTATAGGGTACCTGCATGAAAAGTTGTTGAAATGTATACTTTTTCAGCCAACAAATCCAAAATGAATATGCCTTAAAAACTGATACAAAATTTAACTTGTTCATACACTCTCCATATCATTTTAGACATTATTAATTATTGGGTTTGGTACTGACCCTCTACGGAAATATGTGAGGTCAGTAAGATCTATAAGGGGCGAGGCGATAGCCGAGTCCCCTTATTGATCTTACTGACCCCACATATTTCCGTAGAGGGTCGGTACCAAATCCTAATAATTTATTTATTTCGCTGACCACTTTTATTGGAAAAAATACCGCTTTTACCGCAGTACGGTACTTATTATCAGAACGCTATCCGTCTTTTATACTGTGCCGTTGTTAGGGAAACGTCGCTACGCCAAATTCGACAGCTGAGAAAGATGCCATGTCGGGACGATTGTAGCTATTAAATAAAACTTTGCACTGCTTTTGGGTTTGTCTTATTTGCTGTATGTGTGTCTGATGTTATTGAAATGTGGTATTTCGAATAATTAGCCATGTGTAAACACAACTAAGCTTAGATGTACGGCATGGCTTGACCAGTTTCATCCGTAAATTCGTAGGTGGGGTAAACTGGTGATATATTTTGATATATAATGTGGCAGTCGGCACATATTGATTGAGCTTTGTATTATTTTTAGCAAATATCTCAATAAGAAATAAGTTATGATGACTCGACAGGGCTTAAATACTTAAAGAAAAAACATTTGATACGATTTTAATTTTTACTGACCCTCTATGGATTTTACTGACCCCCTATAGAAAATTATATGGTCACCACGTGACAGCTCTTAGCTAATGATATTCCTAGAATTTAGTGGGAGGCGAAATAAACATTTTTAGACATACATTACCTCTTTTCTCTGCCTCACTTGAAACAAAGGTGTGAGAAGAAATTCTTAAAAAAGGATCAAAGCTATGACTCTCAAATTGCATGACGAGTGCACTTACCACTGCGCCATCATGCCTGGTGTTTTATAGGCTTGATATACAAAGGGATTTTTTTCAATTTACTGTACATAGTTTACCTTTGCTTGGTAGCTGGTATACCAATGTCTTCCATCGAACTGTCCACCAAATCATCGCCACTGGTCTTCAAACACTCTGAGTCACTGCAAACAAACAAGTGTTTTACATGTAAAGTGTGTTTAAAGCATTCCTAGAGATATGTATAGGGAATTGTTAGACACCTTTCTGCAACTTGTAGAAGCTTAACTTGAGCATTCATGAGAAAATGGACAGCATTATTTTGTAATGAAGCAAGTCATTCATAGTTTACCTTTGCTTGGTAGCTGGTATACCAATGTCTTCCATCGAACTGTCCACCATAGCATCGCCACTGGTCTTCAAACACTCTGAGTCACTGCAAACAAACAAGTGTTTTACATGTAAAGTGTGTTTAAAGTATTCCTAGAGATATGTATAGGAATTATTTAGATAGCTACTATATTTTGTATGAAGGTAGGATAAAAGTCTTCAACTTCAGATTAAGGCATGCTAGGCTACTGGTCAGTTATATGAATTTTGTAGTTTTATACCTTGAAACTGATTGGCCTGCTTCAACATCTTCCTGCATATCAACGTCAGGTAGCACTGCAGCACCATTTACTAGTTCTTCGTAGTTCAGATCTGTCAAAATACCAGCAAAAGCGCTTGAGTCCAGTTCAGACAGCTCAATGTTGTCTTCTTCAAACGAATCCTCGACAAATGATCTACTGCTGGGAACTGTGGTGTTTACTACAGGTACGAAGTGATTCGGTATCCAATTAGTTGCAGTCATGTCTTGCCTGGTAGAAGACCACATTATATTGCCAATCTCTGAACCATCATCTAGTCTGGGAATAATCAATCTGTTCAATGTGGTGCTGTATAATTCCGATCCCAGCTCAGGGTACATTGAAAACAATTGACATTGTAATACTGAGCTAAGAGCAAAGATGTGCCACATACCCATGTATGTTTTGTCCTTACACGCCTCCATTACTTCCTTTTTAAAGATAGTTCTTGGTACCAACCGTCTTCCAGGGATGAAGTGTTCGGAAAACATTGCATAAGTCGTAACAAGCTGCTGCGCCGCTTTTTCAAGTAGGACTGTCCCATTTTGAAGGTGCTCATCACTCAAATAGAGACCAATGTTTGTAACCATTTCGATGACAATTCGGCAACGTATTTCAGTGTGATGATCTTCATCCCCAAATGACAAAATGCTCCCTGACCTTGGTAGGCAATTTCCGTCTCCCTGAACACATACTGGTAATTTGCCCAATGTTGCTTCAACTGTATGATTGTTTAAAAGTTGATTTTGTGCCAGTCTATCGACTGTAAGCCCATGACTAACTACACTGATGTCAGGGTTGAGGTTAATGTCTCCATAGAGGTCTCTTACCTCATCTTCTATTGTAGGCACTATGATCTGCAAATCATCGAAGGACTCGCACAGATTCAGTTTACTCAAGATCATTTGAAAGTAGTCTTGCCTTGAATGTGGAGGAGTATTACTGACTGGCGATTCCAAGTTTTCCTGACTTTTACATTCATGATTCTCCTCTGAGTGTACTTCTGGCACTGCAGGCTTGGCAACATTCTCTTCTGAGTTTACAATGGTCACTTCATTTTGTTGTAGTTGTTTCTCTGCATACTGTTGAACATATTTCCTATTCAAGCAGTGTACCAAATCCCCGGATTCACATTTCTTGCAAAAACAGGATAAATTCCGTACTCTTAACAAGCCTGGTTCTTTTGTACTGTTCAAGATCTGGTGGAATTTTCGAGTACTTGTCACTGTTTTCACATCAGTTTCGGGTCTGTTTCTATTGATCTCCCCATTGGTCACGTAGAAAAAATTGCGCTTTGACAGTACATCATCTACTTCCAGATGACTGTGACAGTAGTTGTAAACATCTTCTGCACTGTTCAGAACTACTTTATTGCCAATAATAGCTCTATCCAAAGTCCTATTGAGTACACCAATCTCTCCATCGCACTCATTCTTGCCGTGCTCTGAACCAAAAAAGTTTCTGTTTATTTCAGTTCTGTCATTGGCAATGTCTGCAAACGGTCCCTTCGACTTATATTGAGCACCGCACCCATCACTAAATATTATCCGTCTCTTTGGCTTTTCAATAATTGTTTCTAGGTGACTGTTTACTACATGTGCAAAGTGATTTACGGCATGGTAATCGTGGCAATTGTCCTCTGATATTATGATGCTTGAATTGCTTACCAAACCTACATCAGACTGAAAGTAGGTCACTACTGGATGTAACGTCACTTGCCGAGCAGTGAAAAAAGCTCCTTTGATTTCACTTTGGTATTTGATTTGCCGGTTTTTTGCAAAATCCATCACTTGCAAGACTGAATCAGCTGGAAGGTTTGCTTTAATTTGTTTGAATTGTTTGTTCTGCCACTGAGCAGTGAACATGTGCTGCAAGAAAGTGTACCCTTGTGCCGGTTTCTTAATGTCTTTTTCAACCATCTCTTGAATAAGTTTGTCTTTACTACCTTTCTCAGTCACTACCACTTTCTTAACCATACCATTAACACTGCTCGTGTCATTTGTCCAACGGTTCCATGTCAGGACTTTTTCTTCAGGAATCTGGTTATAAAACTCCTTCAGTGTTTTCTCGTAATCAATACACTGATGACAACCACCATTTATGCAATTTGCATCATGAAACTGTTCACTGTCAGCCTTTGGACATAGCAATATGTCTACCAAATCATTTTCATGCGTCTTTTTACACTTCTGGTCTGGAGATGCTCTACTAAGTGTCAGGAGTTTAAACCTTATGTTAGTACAGTAGGGGCAGCAACAGTAATCCCTGTGACTCAGCGATAGCAGGCGTACATTTCGTTTTCTCAGTGCTGCAAACTTGCCGAGACTGACACCATTATGATTTTCAAAATTATACTTTGCATGAGCAGCCTTTACCGATACTTGCATTGCATAGCCAGGACCTTCTTTGGTAGCAAATCTCTTTTGTGGAAGAATTCGTGAAATGTCTTCCCGCAAGTAGAACATCTGGATGCCCTTTACATCAACTCTGCTTTTGCGCTTCAACATGGCCCGCTTTGCAAGGTAAAGTCGTGCTGCAGGCTTTACTGAACTGTAATGAATGTTCGTACTTTTCTTCTCATTATTTTGCTGTTTTGCTGTATCTACATTCTTCTCAAACATTTTCTTTTTAGCGAAATCATCCTTCTTCAAATCATCTAATGCCTGCCTTTTTCTTGGGGTGGCCCTCTTTTCAATGTTGTATAGCAATTTTGCAAATTTTTTCGGCGTTTCAGGAATCATTGCCCTCACTTTACTTGTTATGTTCCATTCGGTTTTTTTGGTCTTGAAAGGGCTTGTCGATTGAATTGTAGCACAAATGCTTCCCTTTTTACTCTTTCTAGAATTGGCTTTTCTTTCTCTGTCTTTTTTCCTAGTCCACATTTTCTTCTGGTATGACATCCTTGCTCTTTCTTCCCTTTTCTTTTCTCTGTTATAGTCCCTTTTGGTTTGTATGCTATGTCTTGTTTCCACGGTTGGTTTTTTTACTGACTTTGGAGTATTGATACCATTCATATCTGTTTTTTTTCTCTCTAAATACCTCCTTTGTCTTTCTCTTTGCATCTGCAATTCATGTGCTTTTTTCTGCTTTGCCACTGGATTTGGACTTTTCTTTTGCATTTCTTTCTTTAGCTTCTCTCTTCTTTCCTTTGTTCGTGCCTTTTGCTTGTTTAAGTATTCTCGGTATCTTTCAGGATCCTGTTCCTTCATATGACTTCTGAAGGCTCCTGATCTGTCCATCTTTTAAAAGTCAATTAAACTGAAAATAAAGTAAATGGCTAAGGACTAAGACTTTGAATTATCAAGAGCGGTACCGGGTTAACTCGGTCTCGGGTAAAGTCGGCCCCTGGGTCAACTCGGCCTCGGGTTACCTCACCTGAGAAACTCAGGTGAGCTAAAAAGGTGAGCAGATGACAATTGGACAAATCGGACAAGTTTAAAAAAATGGAGCAGATGACAATTTTAGCAGACGAGAATTTTAGGAGTTAAAGCAACTCGGCCTGTCCATTTATAGGAAATTTAGTAGTAGGGAATAGAAACTCGCTAACAATCATTTGATAATGGACATTGATAAAAACAACAACACTGTTATTCATAACAAGTATTTATAAAATATGCAGAGTATATACTTTGAACAGCTTTGGTAGAGGTCCACCAAAGGATCATTTCTGTGAAATTATTTTGAAATTGGACTAGTAGTTTTGGAGAAGAAGATTTTCAAAGTTTTCTATATAGCCATATAAGGAAAACTGGCCACGCCCCTGGCGGCCATGTTTTTTGACATATCATAATTCTTTGAACAACTTTGGTAGAGGTCCACCCAAGGATCATTTCTGTGAAATTATTTTGAAATTCGACCAATGGTTTTTGAGGAGAAGATTTTTTTAAAGTTTTTCACTTTGGTTTCCATGGCAACCAGAGTTCTTCATGGAATAGAATTCTTTGAACAACTTTGATAGGGGACCATCCAAGGAATGTCACAGCCAAGTTTCATCAAATTCCGTCCAGTGGTTTCAGAGGAGATGTTGTTTAAAGAAAGTGTGAACGTACGACGTACGACATACGCCGGACGCCGGACGGAGACCGATCAC
Source organism: Macoma nasuta (assembly GCA_032359355.1). Classification (NCBI taxonomy): domain Eukaryota; kingdom Metazoa; phylum Mollusca; class Bivalvia; order Cardiida; family Tellinidae; genus Macoma; species Macoma nasuta. Next base: position 4,533 of record JAULCE010319951.1, on the reverse strand, counting down.
AAAAGTTATACAACATTTATTTGAATAAAGATATTGACATATAAAGCTGGTAATTCTTGTAATTCTGACTTTCTTACTGGCAAGTACAAAACAATGCTATGCAAAATGAAGAATATCGAGATATTTCCAGGAAAATGATCTAATAATTATAAGCTCTCTATCTTCATAATAATACTTCTTGCATAAGTATGATTTATGTTCACTATCTCACATGTACAATTAATTCTACTGTAAAGTCTTCGGCCAGCAGAACATGTTCAAATAGTGTAGACCCTGATCTGACTGCTCCCTTCATTTTGAACACTGAATTATATAGTTAAATAAGCTTGTCAAGTTTCAAGATTCGGGGTGGCCAAAGACTTGGAGTAATTGAGGGAGCAGAGTTAGATCAGGGACCATTTTTAACACTTAATTATAATGGTAAAATAAGCTTGTCAAGTTTCAAGGATAATTAAAGCCAGTCCTTGGGTCGGCCGAAGTCTAAAGAGTAATTACGGTACTGTTAACCTTTATAAAAAGGTTCCAACCATTACCTGGTAATTTCCTCATGCATCTTCATCGGATCAGAAGGTTAGAATTTGACACGAAAACATAGCACACTTGTAAGGATTCACACCTGCAAAATACAAAAATATGCACTTTCTATCACATTCAGAAGGATGTTGCAAACCTCATTATACAGGACTGCCTCTCTATTTTATTATTTTGAACACATTTTAAAATGACAAATCAGCATGTTTGCTTTTCAGGATAATAACGATTCCCTCGAGTGTCCAAAGACTTAAGAGTAATTAATTATTCAGATCATCTGGGCACCTGGCTGTGGTCTATATTGTTTGCCATGTCAAAGCATCTCTTTCCATACAGCGGCAATCATTTGCTCTTTGCACTTAATTCCAGTCATTCATTGCTGTCTCAACTGCGGATTTTTTTTGGCTAGAAATACAGACAGTTAACCCTTTCTCCATAGGCTATTTTCAGATGTATCCACAAGGAAAGAAAGGGTGAATATCTCAGAGCAAAAAAAATTTCAATTTTGAAAGGTTTTGAAAATATTGTGAGAAACGAAGCATTTGCTCATTATGAGCAAATGCTTCATTTCTAACAATGTTTTGAAAAGTAATCTGCTACAGAGGTCTATAGAGGAACGGTTTAAAAAAAAATAAAAAATAAAAATATCCAAAATAATTTCTCATTTCTAGGTTAATTTCTACCCTGTGATCATTTACTAGAATCGCCACAATGGGGCAATTTCTAATGACAGGTCGCAGGATAGGGGTGGATGTATGACTTTTTCAGTCTTGTGTTACACAGGCAACACTGTAGAACCAGCATGCTAAGAGCTCATACAAAAGGTTAGTTAGGCTGCAGCAGCGTCTCGCCTTTTTCATGTTGCTCGTCTCCGACTCCTGAGAGCGCGACGTAGCACAAACAGAAGAGAAGTGTTTTACTGGGTTATATGTATGACACAACAACTACCGTAATAATTACTCTAAGTCTTCGGCCAGCAGAGCATTGAGAAATAGTGTAGATCCTGATCAGACTGCTCCATCTACACTATTTACCTCTCTGGCTAATTATTTTGGACACAATATTATGTGGTTAAATCAGCTTGTCGGATTTTAAGGATGACTACAGCCCTTCCTCCGGGTGGCCGAAGACTTACGGTACATTTAAACATGGTTAAACTTGTGTTAACCCATTACGTTATATGCCTATTTTAGAATCATCCACATGGAAACCATCTGATGATTTGTAATAGCGTATCTAGGAGTAAGAAAAACGTCATGTTTGTCTTGTTTTGAAAACGTTTTTGGGTAATGGAGCATTAAGTACGGCTTGGCTACAGGCGTAATCCACTGCATAAATCATTTCTATAGTCCATTGTATTGTGATTTGTCTACACAAACTAATTTAGAGTCTACTTTGTTTGGTTTAAATGAGGATCGGTTGCGTGTTGATAAGGTAAAGTTTGAAGTGCTTAGTGTGTTTTAAATTGATCAATATTGGTTATTAGTTACTTATTCAACAGAAAATTGTCCTAAATAGAGTTTTCAGAGGTATGGTATGAAGAAGAGGATAGGCGCTCAGGCTTTTTTTACCCTATATAACAGGGGCCGTTTAACGGCCCCTTCCCCTAGGAAAATAAGCATATATTTTTCCCATAAAGAAAGTTTAATTCCCCTCTGATTAATAAATTTTTTATTTTTTTTCATCCATGCTCTACTATTTAAATCAACTGTATTATAGTATGTACAGGAGTCCAAGAACATGAAAAATAGACAGATGGACGGCCTTGTAATTGTAATGATCATAATAGATGTATGATAGCAAATTAAAAAGTTTCATGTTTAAAATGGTACAGAGTTTGAACAATCATGTAGCTGGAAAAAGGGTTTTGGTTGGGTAATGGACAAAAAAATAGAGTAATAGGGGGTGGTACTTTTTGGACAGGCAATATTGGGCCGAATTTCTGCTCCAAAACAACATCTCAAGCTCACTCCACCTCTCATATCTCCCTGATCACTATAACTGACATGTATGTATACATACATGTATTTATTCTGTCAAAACATTGACGATCATAACACAACAGTTGTCAAAATATGACGATCGCATCATACGCAGCCGTCAAAGAATGACGATAGCACCAATTGTGTCTGTCGATATACGACGTTTGCAACAAGAATTTCCGTCGATATGTGACGTTTGCAACAAGAATGTCCGTCAAAAAATGACATTCGCAACCGCTCCGAAGGCAAACAGTCATTGGTAGCAACAGACCGCGTTCATTCGACACTTTCCTGCATACAACTCGATTTTAATATGTTGTTGCTTCTTTAAAATATATACAAACATCTATAAGCACGTATTGTTGCCATCGTCAACAATTGCGAACGTTAAAATCACTTGACAGACACAAACTTACCCATTTTAACTTTGATGTTTAAAAACAGATTCTCAAGTCGGCCATGTTTTCCATTCGGGTGTTATCGGCTTTTATCGCAGTTTCTTTTCCCTTACGCAAATAAGGGAAGTAAGCGATGAAAACAGGGGAAGAAATGTGCGAACGTCATTCACTAAGATTGACAGAAATAACGGTCGCAACATGTTTTTAATTAATTTTCTGGTTATGGCTTCAAAACTTAAGAAACCACCTGTATAACCAGAAAGAACCAAGTTTAATACTATCTTTGAATGCCGGCTCACCACTTAATCACACAATAACCGAGAAGATGGACTGTTTTTTGCGAACGTTCATTTTTTGACAGACGTTCATTATTCTTCATCAACTTGATTCTAATTCCTTTATTTTGCAAAATAATTGATAAAATAGAAACAATAAAGCAAAATAAGTGCAAAGCAATACATACCCCAGCAATAAATTCTCTTTGTTGGACATAAAACTTCGAAGTATTCGAAATCGCGAGTATAACGTGCGACCTGGTGAAGAAACTGGGAGTTCCGTCCGTCAAAAAGACGATGACTTCCTATCCATTTTTTAGTTATGTTGTTCATTTCAATGTAAAATATAATCAGCAAAATTGATTTTAATTGATTATATTGTTATATTTTTTTCAAATAAACGAATGTATTATTCACTGGAGCTCATTTAAACCAAATAAATCACATTTCATAAAATTGACGGACATTTGACGGAACTTTTACGTTCTTAAATGGAAGATGTCTAAATGTTGACTTCGTGCTGTCTGTTGATCAAAGCTATTTCTCCTTGGCTCAAATCATCAGTGACCACGAGATATCAACTGAACTGTTTAAACTGTTATTTAACTGAGCTTGAAATATATAAACATATTTACAGTTAGGATTTCCAAGGAATTAAGAAAATATTGTTCTTCTCAAGCATTGTCTGTGTGACGATATTATGTTGTGGTTTTAAAGTCTTTGCTTTCGTCAGTTATTTGAGTAAATGCAGTCTTACCAGTCTTTTTAGTGAAAATATGGGCATTTGAAGTCTTTATGACAGGTTACTGCGTTTGGGAGATCAATGTATTATAAAACGTTTTGCTTTCACCTGTTGATTTGCCATTTCAACCGATGATTTGGCAAAAACAGCTAAAACTGATCATAGTTACTGTTCTTTGACACATTGTCTATTGACACTGATGGATTCTGGGTATGAAATAGTTGCGCAATCACAATATCTCGAAGTTTCGATTTTGGAGGAAACAAACAAGAGTGTTCCAATACAACTGGCAGAAATTCGTCCGTGACATAAATCGCGTCTATACATTTGACAATTTGACAGTGTGACATTTTCAATTGGTTTTAGACAATATCGCAGAATCACTGTCTAGGCAGAAAGAACACTGCTTGACATACAAATTTTTTTGTATTTAATTTGAATACTTCGGTGCATGAAGATGGCACTACAGGCTTCTCCACAGAAATAGTTTAAGGAGTCCTGCGTACGGCAAAATTTTATGATTTTTTAAAACCAATGGTGAGTTTTGAGGTATATAATATGTGTTTTTCAAACAGTTTGCTACCCTGAAAATGTAGTTGATTTTG